>WUQG02424270.1:0-14900 GCA_011317285.2 Androctonus mauritanicus | reverse complement strand
ATTAATTAATCTAATTAATTATTACTGCGCAGATTTGCGAGCCGATTAAATCGGCTTTGGCAGCTCTACGGTTAATAACCCTAAACTAGCCAAAACTCCCTTAGTGATTAATTTTTAAATTAACCGCCAAATAAATAATTATTAATTAATGTATGCTGTGGTGCCACAATCTATTGGATTAATTAATTATTATTAATTTAGCAATCAATTCAAAAATTAATCACTAGGGGAATTTTGGCTAGTTTAGGGTTATTTGGATTGTGTAATTCCCTATGTAAATGTTGAATTAAGATTACAATACTTAGTACTTTTTTAATTTATTGTTTTTATTAAATTTTAAATTAATATAAAAGAGAGATGTAAATTAATATAGAGTAGTGATGATTATATTAAACTGATGTATAAATAAACATCGATATATATAAAAAAAAATTATGATGCTAAATTAGTTCCCTTATTAAGTCAAGTGATGGTTTTACTATTAAATTATTTTAAGAAATTTTTATTTTCCTTATAGAACAGTAATTTCTTATAAAAATTCCAAATTGTTATATCTAAATTTATATTTTTTATTTAATAATTGCAATTATTATTTTAATTTATAACTTAATTTTTTAACAAAACAGATTTGATATTGAAACTGATTTCATGAATCAAAACTTTTTATTAACAATTATGTATTAACTTATATATTAATACAGAATCTCCTGAACTTAAATATATTTGACTTTATATTAAATATTTTTTTTTTTCAGATATAGAGCTTAATACTTACTGTATTTGTAAGTTATAACTGCAAACATGTTACAGTATTTAAAACTTTAAATATTGATTTTAACTGATTTATTTATATTTTTGTATATTGCTTGTGTCATATTATTGGTACAATATCATTTCATATGGCACTGACTATCTTTCAATCAGGAAATAATATGGTACCATAATACTGTGTAAGTGTAATTCACTAATCATTATACTGTGACTAATCCTGGGAATTAGATTCAAAACTTTTGTTAAAAAATTATTTTTTACTTACATAAAACAAACTTTATTTTCAATTATTTATGTAAACTAGGAAATATTTGTAATTAATTTCAAAATTTATTTTCTGGAATAAAATTAATTGATTTTTTTATGATTTTATCATGAAAGAATTAATAAATGGTTATAATGAATGTTAATATTTATATTTACAATAATTATTACTTTGCTGTTTTATAATTTTTGATGTTTTAATTAAATTTATTTATTTGGTTAAAATATTTTTTTAATTTATATATTTTTTTAAGATGAATATTCATAGCTTAAATCAAAATTCAGTATAAAGTAATCAACATAATTTTATAATAAAGTTTCTATATTTATTAGGTATTTTATTATCAGCAACTTTTATTTTATTTTTATAAAGTTTGAGGAAAAAAATGGAGTTATTTGATTTTAAATTATTTCTTTTGAGAGACGGATGATATCTATAAGGAAATTCTATTGTAAAAATATTTTTTTCCTTTTTTTAATTATTATAAAATCCTGCTGTTAATAAATCCTATCTGATAGATTCATCATTTTTCAATTTAAAATAATTTTAAATTCAAAAATAAGACATAATCTATCAAATCTAATTCAAAATTTTATATGAATATTTAATATATTTTATCAACAATCAATAAACCTTAAAAATATCTAAATTAAGAATATTTTCTTATATTATCTAATCACAAATTAAACAAAATTAATATTAAACACATGGAATGGATTCATATTGATTTTCTACAAAATACTAATTATAAAAAGAATAGTTAATTTATAATTAAATATTTAATTAATGTATCTGGTAGTAACTTATTGTTTTAAACAGATAAATATTTTGTAAAGTTTTAAATTATTATTGTTTAGAAATGTATTGTTCTATTAAGTTTTAATAATATAAAAATATTTTTATAATTTACAACAATTATAACTTACTGTATTAAATAATAGATTTTTCCGTTTTAGCCTAAATTTTTTCATGATGATAGATAGTAACAATATCCAAAATTCAAAATCTACGAAATTTATTTCTAAAACATTCCACTAGGGTGAATTTTTAACTAGCTGATTGATCTTTGATTAAGGATTATTCTTAGATAAAGTTTAATATATCATGTTAATTAATGAAAGATTTAAAAAACCCAAAATGGATATTGATAGAAATAACTTATAATAAAACCAATTTTCTCATCTTCAGCAGTGCAACTTCTTTTCAGCTATTTATATTCTGATTCAATGATTTTCAACTATTTTTGATGCTGAAACATTTTGTAATATGATAAAGAAATTAGAACAACACTTATAAAAAAAAATCACATATATGTTTTGTTTTATTCCTTCTCTAACTGTAAATTAAGTGGCAAACCATTCTGACTATATATTTCTGAAAAAGTGGGATTTGGGAATCTATTTCTTTTCTTCAGATGGAAATGATCACCTTCATACCTATTAAGATCGATATGTTACCATAATCTAGAGAAGTATTATCATCCTGCAAGAAATCATTTTTACAGCAATGTTTATATATATAAATTAATTGAAGCTAATTTTCAGGCAATAATAAAAACCCTCAGATAATGATTATAAAACACTAAACAACTCAGAATAAAGTTTTTCAGCTAGTATTCTATGAAGACATGGTTGAAAAATACAATTAAAATAACTTATCATCATATATGGTTATTTCAGATTAAACAAAGCATATTTTTAAGAAGAAAACAGGAATTGCACATTAATTAAAAGCATTCAAAGAATTAATTTAATAATCATTCACAAATAAATAATGGAATTCAGCAATAATAAATGCAATATACTTTATTTATAATCAAATTGTGTGGAAAAAAATGTGGAGTATGATTGAATTGTTAAATACTTATAATCTTGCACTTGAAATGACTTATATCTATTGCTGTAACATAATTTTTTACTCACTTATTAAGTATTATACTTTAGATACTGCAATTATTTTGTATTGAGTATAATTATTTTAATTATTTTTATCAGCTAAATCAAAATGAAAATTATAGGTAAGATATTTAAATAAGTTCAACCACTTTCAATAAATATAAATTAACTAAAACTCATAAAACATAACTATATAAGCAATCTGTTTTATCATCTCATAACTTATTTTATTATCTATCATTTTATTTTCAAATGTATTTATTTTCTTGTTAGCTGTCTTTTGAGAGTAATTTCAGTAATAATTTATGTTATAATAATGTAAACCATAATAAATTATTATTTTTTTATTTTTATAGTGGCTATTTTAATATTTATGTTTGATTCTTAATCATTCTATTTGTTTTTAATTACAGAATTATATAATTATGATTATATTATGAGGGATTTTCAAACATAAATGATGAAAATTAAATATTTATACAGCTTTATAAAATTATTCAATGTTTCATTATTTCATACAATTAGTAATATTAACATTTTTTATATCATAAAATGATATAAAAAATGTGAATATTAAAATGTGAATATATCATTTATATAAAAAATGATATATAAATGATATAAAAAATGACATTTTTAATATTTTTCATTAATCTATATATTATTTATTACAGTTATCTTTGTACATACTTAAATACAAGAAAAACAATTTATAGAACTTTTAAGTTAAATAAGTGCACAGTACTATAGAGCAATATAAAAATTCACTGTTTCTTATAGTAGTTAAATTTATAAATTTCTTAATAATGAATATCTAATGCTGTTTCAGTTATTCATTGTGTAATGCAACAACATAATAATATAACACAAGAACATAAAAATATTTTTATACTCTTTTAATTATTCAAAATAAAAGAATCTTTTTGATCCTTTTATTTAACTTAAGTTTCACACTGCAGTAGCTAAAATTTTTGTTACCGGTATTCAAAAATACCTCAAGATTGTAGAAATAAAACACTGATATATTTGGGAAATAAAATTTTTAATTTCTCTCATCTTGAACTATTTTTGAATAACTAGTTTAAAGTTGAATGCAAAGACAGAAGAATGCAAAAAGACATTAAAGTTTTTATTTTGCAAATTAAAGAAATATATATCAATATAAATCAATAAAGGAATTTTATATTTTTAAATAATTCCATCACTAAAAAAGAAAGAAATTACATACAAAAACTTTCCAATATGCTATTATTATTTAATGTAAAAAATTATAGCTGAATTTATTTTCAACAATTCATATTTTTTAAAACAGCTTTAAATTCAAAAATGCATTTAATAACATTTATAAATAATTCAACACTACTGCCAGTTGTGCTTAATTCTTTTTAATTTTATTTCAAACGTTTTCGGCAATACATGTTTGCCATCATCAGGTTCCAACGACTAAGGATAATAGAACATTAAAAAGAATGCTTGATTATGAACTTAAAGACTAAAGAATCTTTTTTAAAACAAAAATGGAAATAAACTTAAAAAACAATTGGTTTGAAATATTTAAAACATTTGAAATAAAATTAAAAAGAGTTAAGTACAACTGCCAGTAGTGTTGAATTATTTATAAATGTAATAACGGTGATAAAGGCAGCATAATAGATGCATTATTTAATAAATTTTCATAAAGTAAGTTTTACAGCTTGTCAAAACAGAAACTTTATCATACTGTCTAATTATTCAATTAATTTATGATTTTAAATTTTATCATATTTGATGTAAAATTTTTTTTAAAATTCAGGAAAATATGTTTATAATATAATTTAAGAATTATTAAATTATATTATGTAGCTTAATCATAAATTTACAGAGCAGATAGATTCTACTAAAGTACCTTGTAAATCAAAATCATGTAAATCAAGACTAATTATTTGTAGAGGAAATTAAAGGACAGGTTCCATAAAACTCAATTAAATTATTTTATTTAAAAAAAATAACAGTAATAGTAATTTTAGACAGATATATAACAAAACTTTAAGAATAAAGATGCAAACTGTTTAAGATGTGTGAAAACAAGTTTATTCTGTATAATCTTCTCTTGTTAATATTGAATATTCAGTTTTTTCTCAGTTCAAAGTCACAATTACTGCTAATTTTATATATTTCTGATTTTTTAAACTTGTTTTCTAAAAAATTTTCAGAATCAACTCAATAAATTCAGTTATCAATATTTGCTTTTTACTTTTATTCAATTCCTTAAAAATCTCTTCATATTGAGTTAAGGAGTTTCATAATTCCCTTCCCAATCTTAAGCTGTAATCATGTTTGGATCAATGTCAAAGAAATAATTTATTGAAAAATTAAACTAATAATTTATTATTTTTTTTCATTGTTTATAAATTAGTATATATATTAATTAACAATTCTGATAATTAAATAATATATAAAAATTAAAAATCATGTATACAATATATTGTACTTTACAATATACATACAGGTCACTCATCAATACTGATGAAACTGCTAAGGATTTTGTTTTATTTATCATTATAATCTAGAATATTACTGTGATTATCTTCGTTGTCAGTGTTGGATTTAAACAATGTTGAACCAAAATCATACCATGTAAAACAAAAATTCAGTATCAATTTTTCAACCATGGTAAATTGAAATTGTGCAATTTAACTACCATATAAATTGAGGATTAAGTGTGTATATCTATATATGTAAATATTATTTAATGTTCTTTTGATTTATATAATATTTGGAATAATATATTTTTCTTAAATTTAATGTATTTTTCGTAAATTTATATGTACTTAATATTATAATGAATTATTATATTTTTATCAAACTGTTTAAATTTCATATTTTGTTTTTAGAAAAACTTGAAGTAATTATTTGAAATAAAAATTCATACATCAGCTATTCAATTATAACTAGTCTAAATTCTCATCTGACAAAACAATTTTTAAATGTTATAATTTATATTTCTTGAAAATATCAAAGTATACAAATATATTTTTTCTCAGATATATTTTTTAAAATATCTGATAAATAATATATTTGTATACTTTGACATTTTCAAGAGATATAAATTATAATATTTAAAAATTGTTTTTAAATGTTAAATATATTCATGTATTGTATGTAAGAATATATGTGTACACACACATGCACACCCATGTGAATGAACTTTATTAAGTGCACCACTCTTTAAGAGTGTAACACTAAAAACCAACAACAACATTTAAGAGCAAGTAAAAACATAATAGTTGGCAAAGTAATCATTTTACACAAAATTATATTAAAATAAAAATTACAGGTATGCAACTTTAAACAGTATAAGTAGTAATGGTTTAGATCAGTGCTCTCTCTAACTATCTTTATATTCCTGAAACAATAATTCAACAGGAAAAAATTGGATAAGCCTCACTACTGTTCTGAATGGAAAATAAAGATTCAAGGTCATAATGCTTGATTAGAAAACTACTTTGATTGTTTAATTAGTTGATAAAGTGTAATTTATATAAATTAAAATAAACATTAGTTTAAATAATATAAAACAATACTCAGAAAATTTGTTATTAAAATTTAAAAAAAATCCTAGAATTATCATGTAAATATCTGATACATAAGGAAACAAGTATTCTATTCTATTTGGAATAGATTGTTTATATATAAATGAATATAGTTTTTATCTTTTGTATATTGTCTAAACTTGAAATTTCTCTCAAGGCTAAAACTAGTAGAAGGTTGCTTGTGTATTAACCAAAACTCTCCTCTGATAAAGACTTTTTCTTATAAGCATTTAAGAATAAACTAAATGCTTAAGGTTTATTTTATTTAATCTTTATAATTAAAATATAATTTTAATATTCTAATTATTAATTGAAATACTGAATTGTTATTTAAATATTCAGTGGTCATTTAATCGTTTGTTTTATTAGTAAATGATACTTTTAATCTATTCATAGAACAACTAGTTATAGTAATCTAAAAATAGAACCAAATGAATGTGAAAATTCATTCATTTTTATATAAAGTGTATTATTAAAGAAAATGTAAAAATACACAATTAACATAAATATAAATAAATTTATAAAAGCAAATCTAATCAATTCATTTGCATTAGATAATTTGTTCAAATACAATAAATCATATTTTAAATCTCTCTTAAAATTTTTATATTTCAATTTAATATTAAGTTATTTTCAAATATTTCTAAATTTCATAATCGCGAAAATATTTTCCAAAATTCAAAGTTATAATTAAGAAAAATAATTTTGAAAGATATATATATATATATATGAAAACATTTTTACTATGCACAGGAAAGGTACATAATTATGTCAATGATTATATAAGCTGTGACATCAAGAAATGTCAGAAGATAATTATAGCTTTAAATCTGTTCCAGTTAATTTTTTTCTTTATTTATATATGTATATTAAAAAAATAAAACTTAATAAAAAGGTTGGGAAATTTATCTGGAAGAATTAGCATATTAAATTTGTTTAATAAATATTTAATATAAGTTTCACTGCATAATATATATAGAATATATTGACAAAATAGATTTGATAAATTATGTTCAAATTAAAATCAAAAATTTTATTATACATTTTACTAAAATGCCTGAGCTTACTTAATTAAATAAACTTCTCAATTAAAATTCTATAATTCAATGTATGAATTAATCATTGACATCTAAATATTATTCTTTAAAAGGAAAAATGCAAAATATAGAAAACTAAATAAAATTATTATTATAGACATTATGGCATAATTACTATATATATATATATATAGATAAAAACAAAAATTTTAAATTTAATCAAATTCAATTGTTGATAAAAAGTTATCAATAAAATATGAACTTTCAACTGAATCAATTAACTTAATATTATATGAATTATCTCATAATTTATCTTATACAAATTTCAAAAGATTAAAGTATATTTATAAAAATATAAGGTTATTTATTAAATGCATAAAAATACAATTGTTAAATCAAAAAGTAAAAAGAAAATAAAAAATTTAACAAAATATAACAAACATATTTTATAAAACTAGTTATATATTTATTTTTTAAATATAAAAATATATTAATATAATTGAACTGAATCAGAAAAATAATTTATGAAATCTTTAGATTTTAAAGAATTAAATTTAAAAAATTCTTTATTTCAAAATACATACTTTTTAATAGAAAATAACTGAAATATTAATTAAAATTATATTATTTACTTTATTGTGATTTGAACATTATTTTGAACATATTTTAAACTAAGAAATATTTCTGAAGACGAATAAACTTATTTTATAGAAATTTCCTTAATTTGAAAATATTCTGATATTTGAATATCAATCGGAGAAATAAATAAGCTGATAATTATATGAATTCTAAATCAGAGCTTCAAAAACTGAATTGCAAGACTCCTAGAAGTCAGGAGTAATTTAAAGTGAGACTGTAAATTAAATTTGAGTGTATTTCCAATAAAAATATTTTATTTTATGAAGTTTTACAATTAGATTTTAAGTATTAAAAGTAAATGATACAATTATTTCTTGCCCAACTCTAATCCCAAAAGAAAATCATTAATTTTACTAATAACAACCACATAAATTTATTTCTGCAGAGTTGCAGTATCAAATGATTTGAAACACTGTTCTAAATTAATGTGTGTTATTTAAATAATGCTAGAATTAATTTTTATTTTATATTAAAGGAAAAGAAATATTTATATTTTCCTAGAGATCTGCTTATCTATTTATTATATATAATCATGATATTAGAAATACTGCATTTACAAATGTGTGAAATAAATTACACTAAAGACTAAAGTCAAAAGGTCCTAACCTGATACAACAGCAAAATTTAGCATATTAAACATTTGTAAATTAATAAAATAAAATGAAAAAATCTCAGCATTTTATAATAATACTTGAATATAGATACTATGTATAATAATACATTCTGTAACAGCAATTCTGAAACAATTCAAAAATATATATTTTCTTGTTATTAATTGTTGTTTAAGATATATAAAATTTTCTGTTTATTTCATATAGTAAAAATTATAATGTATTAATAAAGTATGCAGAAAATTGAATCCTTAATTTAAAATTTTTTTTTATATTCAGGAAATTATTAATATATTCAAGATTTATAAACATATTATTAGATTTTAAACACACAAAAATAATTATGCAAATTATATGCTAATAAATTAATAAAATGAACTGGTTTCAATAAGTTGTATAATGATTTCTTTAATATAAGTTTAAAATATAAGGGAAGCATAACTTTTAAAATGAATGAATTATGTACATGAAAAGTATAAATCAAAATGTTTTCAAAGAAATATTTACAGAATTTTCAATAAATTAATGTTAAATAATTTCTCATTTACTAAAATCTACAAAATAATTCTTATTGATACACTGTAAAATATTTATACACACAGTATATATAAATTAAGTTCAAATATAACATTCTATTGATATTTATGATAAATTTCCCATAATCTAAAACATTTGTTTTCATAAATAAACATAATAAAATATAAATTCATGAAGGTTATATCATAAATTATTATTAAAAAGAATTTTAAACAGAAGCCACACCCAATTTTTAAAGCATGGTAATAATGTGCTGCAGTGCAGTTTTTAATCTAAATGCAATGCATAAAATATTTTTATTATTGGTTTATTTACAAGAAAAGCACTACAATTCAATTGATAAATTATTTGATATCATATCACTGCATTTTATAGAAAGGAAGGGAAAAAAACATATTAACCTATTGCACATTATGATGAAATATATATAAAGCAGCAAGTTTCTTTTATATGTTCCAAATGGAAACGAAATCTTTAATTACAAATACATATGTAATTATTTAGCAGCAGATAAAACATTTACTTTAACAGGTAAAACAAAGCAAACATAAATCAAGCTTAGTAATTACTTCATTTTAATATTTATGTTTGTGTTTAGACCAATAACACAGTAATTCCAACCTTGTGACTAGAGGAGGAAAGGTTGGAATTACTGTGTGAAAACAATGAGCCAAGCCAGTCAATTTAGATTTTCAATTTGAATGTTTCTGAATTTTTTTTTCTTCTCTAAACAATTTAAGCAATTTATTTTTGAAAAAATTTATTATTAAGATTAATATCATATTATTTGAAAACAGAATTAACTCGTGACTTAGCAACACAATTACATAATTTTATTTAAAAATAAAAAAAGAATGTAATCCAGTTTCCTTGTAAAACTTCCTTAACACAGATGAGAATTCAAGGACAAATAAGGAATCCCCGAAGCAATATAAATTTTCATATATATAATTATAAATTTTTTCGGATTTATAAGCTAATATTTATTTATAGAATCTGATGCAAGAAAGAAAAACATAACTGACAGCACTTACCTTTCAATAGAGGCAAGGCTTGTAACTCAACATCATTTGTTGACCTATAACGCGAGGATCCTTGTGACTTTTTTTGTTTTCTTTTGACGGAACCTTTTTTAAAAGGGTCAATTTTATCCACAAATCCTGGAGAGGCCGAATGGGATGGATGAGAAGACATTATCGGTAAGTAAGACCGAATTAGGTGATCGCCGTCAGAATGATAACAAAATAAGGAAACTCGATCATCAATAAACACTTAAGATTACAATTTTTCTTTCTAGAAAATCATCTGTTTGAACTGAAAGTCAATTTGTGGATAACGAGTTCCATAGTAGTGACCAACGATGAACAGATGCCTTGCAATTGATGGGAATGTAATAATTACTTACGAGCATAAGCCAATATTTTCTTAATCGAATCGATCGCGACTCGAATCCATCTCTTATCTCATTTTGAATTCAACATACAAACTGTTAAGCCTAAACAACGTGCAGTTACTCCGAATGATATTTCGTACAATGTTTCTTCCTTCAAAAACTACACATAGGAATGAATAGAGAATTGATGTATCACAGTTTATATTAAAAATTTCCAAATACGCGATCGAAACGAATTAATTGATCTTAGTAGTTAAACCAACGACGTTCGTCCATCTTTCCTCTCCTTCCTTCACCGAACAAAACGTCACTAGTCACATGACCTAACTATAACCAATAAAGTAGTTTGTCTGAAAGTGCCGGTAAAATTTGGCGAATTGCATAGAACTTTACAGTTAGTGTTTCGGGTGGGACCAGACCAATTGAACGATGTGTTGCTTAGTGCGGAGCTCCAACACCCATGATGCTGAAGTATCATGTGGTTTGGATTACTTCCAGACTTACTCATTTTGAAAATTTCATAATCATCGTCATAGCATTTTTTATAACTGCGATTAGTTAATTAAAATTAAAAATTATCATCTTTTCTTAATAATTATTAAGAAAAAAGTTCCGATAGAATATCAAAAAAGCGAATTTCTTTTCTAAAAACACATATAAAAATTGAGATATTAATGATCAAGATCGAAAAGAACAGGATGAGCAATTCACGAAACTTTAAACTATATTAATGGAAATTTATTTAAAATTCTTAAAAATTTTAGTCCTTAACATTTTTGAAAATTTAGTTAAAAAATTATTCTTTTTAATTAATAAATTGTAAAACATATCCTGAACATTTTTTGCAAGTGATCCCTTATTATCAGTTTTTTTTTTAAACGAAATCCAATACTTAGTCGAAATTTATAAAGTTACGAGAACAATGACGTTTGAAGTACTATACCCGATGGTCTGCTTTTAAGATATTTCATTAAAAATTGTTTTTTCAATAAAAATACTTTTAGTACATCTTCTTTTCCTATATTACTGTTTAATATCAGTTGACTTCTTTTATTTAAAATATAAAAATCAATTAAAATGCCCTTCATAAAAAAGCGCTATTGTTACACTTATGAAAATTAGACGTACCTACTTTTTCTTGTTACAAAACAGAAAAAATACTATATATTTAATTGCATAGAAGCTGTGTCTCCTAAAACTCTTCACACATTGCTGATGATAGCGATGAAATAACTGAGTTTTTGTCGCTCGCTGACTGAATCAATTGATATATCGTGAAATGTAATAAATAATATATAATATTTATAAAATTAAATGAAGTGATTTAGATGATATGAATTTTTAATGATTACATATTTTTTCTACTTTATTAATTCTATTCGGCCGCCAAAATAAATCTTTTGGCGGCCGAATGGCGTGCCACCCAGGAGAACATGGGTTCGCGTCACTAATCCGGCTTCTCCTGAAAAGTTTTTTCGGGATTCCGGGACCGGCCCGGCGATCCCGACCTTCACCATCGGCTTCTTCCATGGGTGTGGGTGCAGCCCATGGTTCGAACTGGGCTGGACTAAGTAATCTCACTGATCGAAAGGGGCGTAAAAATGCAAAATAAATAAATAAATAAATCTTTTAACATTTTAAAATCTTTTTTAATTTTCAGGAAAATTATATAAAATTCCAAAAATTTGTAATTCTCTTTTCCATCGCTTGATCCTTCAAAAGAAGAATAGATGCTTTCGGAAAACTTATTCGCTTTTTTGATATTCCGCCAGAACATTTTTCTTCTAGTCATCTTCCGTTGTTTTATATATTGCATTTTATTTTTTTATTATAACTAGATTTTAATATTAAAATTATAAAATCAAAATTTCATACGAAAAATAAATTAGAGCAATTATTCTTAATTACATTGATAAGTCATAAATTTAACGCTATAAGGAAATTAAGCTTTCTAAACTCGAATAAATTTCTTTTATGTATGGGATCCGGAATCGAATTCGGAGAGTGAATGAAATTCTTTCGATATTGATCGATATTAAGTTTTTTGATAAAGTTTTCTTCATGGAATCTTCATCGGCCAACCGGTCTATGAAAATTCCATAGAGTAATTGATTTCCATCTAGAAAATTCTAGATCCATAGTGTATGGCTTCAGTGCCGCACCAGCTCTTCAATGCGGTTCCATATCATGAACAATCAATAGTTAGTATAAAGCAATAACCTATTCTATTTAAGAAAATAATATATTTTTAATTTGTTCATTTGTTATAAAACCTTAATATGCATCTATACAAAATAAATAATAAACACAATAAATATATATACAAAATAAATAATAAAATTTTTAAATCAATGGTTAAGATTATCCCCGAAAAACTGATTGTGGCTCTCGAGTATTTGAGATTCTCCTATGTGACTCGAACAAAACGTCCTTGAGCTCGAAAGACACGAAGTTTGGCCACCTTTCTAGATAAAAATCAGACACAAGCCATCCGGCTGATATCTTGATGCTCGATATAAAATATAAATGCGCCCTGGGCATCTTTCCAAATCAATACAAGAAATTTAACACGTTTGGGATTTTTTTAAGACTTATTTGCAAATTTTCTCGAAAATATGATAGGTTTTCAATTGGTAGAAGAAAACAGTTAATAAAATTTCGGATCTTGTAAATATTCATTCTATAATTTCATATTAGAGGGATAGTTCAGGATGGAATTTTTCGAAACAAACTAAAATAATGTGAATTTATCTAAATTTTTGGGGAATTGCTATAGCTAGCAAACTTCAATTCATACAATAGTGTAAAATCAGAAAATAATTCCTAAAAACTCTTACTAGATGTTATCGCATACCCTGCCAATATGTTAGATTGCTAAAAATTTTGCTAAATGCAACTTTATTTTTATGTTATAACACCAGTTCAAGATAATGAAATATTCCCAAATCAAATAATTATCAATACTATCTATTGATAGAATGTTCAAACCGAATTTAAAAAAATATTTTCATAATATTTTTCAATCGATTCTAGCAAACCTATGGAGCCTTAAGAGAAGTTTTGAGTGAAAATAATACAAATATTGTATTATATTATATATGCATATCAAAATATATTAAACATTATAGCAAACCATATGAAAAAAGCAAACTTTTCAAGTTATTTAACATTATTTTTACAATAATAATATTCTTATTCAAATTATAGATAAAGTTAAAATTGAATCTAGAATAAAAAATATGAAAAAAGTAAATAGAGAATTATTTTATCTTGAAAAATATCAAAGTAAAAAGATTAAGTTAATAATTAATAATTCAAAGATTAGATTAAGTTATATTAATTATAATTATGCAACTGAATATCGCAATGGATATTTTTATCACAGCCATTTTAGTGCTAATGGGATGGCTGACATATACGCATCCTTTCATATACGTATTATGCAGTCAGTCGGCCACATTTAATGATGGAGTTTAATGACTTCCATCTGAAAACTTTGGAAATATGGAATTGGAATTGAATCCGGCAGATAGCAATTATTTGGGTTTAATTACTACTCACCAATTCTAACTTTTGTATGGAAGTATCATAATGTGAAAATCGTTCGAATTCTTTAATAAAATCTATTTTTCCATTAGTCTCACTCAGGGAATTGAATACAAACCGGAATGCGCGCTCAATATTAGAAAGGCGAGGACGTGCGGCTGGCGATGTTTAGGTTGGCTATTTTTGCAAACATGCATTCAGTTCTGTAGTTAATTAACTTTGACTTGATGGGATACGTCTGACCATCAAAACAAAGTCAATTAACTATAGAACTGAATGCATGTTTGCGAACATAGCCAACCTAAACGTCGCCACCTACCAGTCAAAAGATCTTGGTTTCACTCATTTTTTTCTTACAAACCTCCCAATCGATAATTATTAGACAGAACATCAATTAGACTGGTTGCATGGAAACGATTCAGCTTTTTACTCAGAGAAATAATCATTGCAATCGATCTCCATCTTCTACAATCCTGCTGATTCCTCACGGGTGTGTGCACCCCATGAAAGAGCCTGAATTGGCCGGTCTAATCCGGTCAATCAAATATTAATTAATAAGTAATGAAACTATCAGCTATATTGGCCCGTGGAAAGATCGGTTTTCCACTCTGGTGAATTTGGGTTCGATTCTCCG
>WUQG02424259.1:0-14901 GCA_011317285.2 Androctonus mauritanicus | reverse complement strand
AACAGTAAAATTATATATATAATAAAAATTATAGTAGTAATTAAATGCCAAATGAGAGATATGACATCATTAAAGTTCATCATCTGACAGATCTACAGTAAAGGACTGTATATAGTATAGTGTTTATAAGTTTTTTAAATAAGATTTTTTAGAAATTTTCTCATATTAGACAGGAAATGATAAACACATCACATTATAGTGAATCATTTTGCACTAATTAAATCCTCAGGTTCAAATTATAAATACCCCTATAGTGAATTCCACATTAAATAATGCTTCACTATATGATATTCCTATATATATATATATATACATACATATACACCTTTACAAACATCATTTTATATTCATGTTTATACTTATAATCAGTTATCTAACCATATTCCTAATTTTTTAGCCAAACTCTGAATGAAATAGTGGCCTTTATGATCTGGTCCATGTGTGTCTGAGTGTTCCCACTAATAAATTTGAACTAATTAGTAGATTTTTGTGATATTCAGTAATGATATTCTGTCATTAAAGGACATATTGATGGTGCATCTTTTAATTCTACAGGATAGAATTTCATTTTTATTACAATTTTAGTTTATATTATTGTCAATAGATGGCACTAGATGTTAAAAATGTAGGGATAACATATAACTCACCCAATTTTTTAACACTGCCGTCTATTGTCAATATACAGGGTGAAGAAAATTCTGTATCCCTCCAAATAACTTGATAACTATCATAGATTTCAAAAATCTATTAATGCCAACAAATAGGAAGTCATGGGTGAGTTACCTTCAAATGAGCTGATTATGCAAATGAGAAGAGTTGCAAATCCTATTTCATAAATTATAAAAGATAGGGAAAATTTCCAATTACAAACTTGTTTAGCATTCAATTCTGAACACTATAAAAAACTTCATCAAAATCAGATGAATAGTACACTCAAAAATGAAACGAAAACATTTTTATGTGCAAAAGGTTGATACTTATTTCTGACATGTAAATAACAAACCAATGCCAAAACATAGTACCCCAAATCAATAAATTTGAAAACACAATAAATTAATAAAGTACAAAAACACATTTGAAAACACAAGCAAAAATTAATAAAAGTGCTCAAAACGTCTTCCACCAATACCCAAATACAATTGAGTGTGATGTTGGATGGAGTTTCTCACAGCCTATAGAGTGTCAGTAGAAATTTCTACACAAACAATGATGTGATCTTGAAGATCGTCTATTGTTATTATGCAAGAATGAAAGTTGTTGTGGCCTCATCAATTGTTTGTGTGCAAACTGATCTTGGACATTTCAAGGATCTGACATACGATGGATTTAAATATTTCATTTTTGAGTGAACTATTCATCTGATTTTGATGAAGTTTTTTTTATTGTGTTCAGAATTGAATGCTGAGCAAATTTGTAATTTGAAATTTTTCTCTATCTGTTATGGCTTATGAGATAGGATTTGCAACTGTCCTCATTTACACAATCAGTTCATTTGAAAGTCACTATCAGGTAGCCCATCCATGATTTCTTATTTCTTAGCATTAACAAATTTTTGAAATCTATAATAGTTATCAAGTTATTTGAAGGGATTTTTCAACTCTATATCATAATGATGTCACAATATCTGATAGGGCTCTAAATAGCAGATATACTGTATGCATCTGCCATTTTTTGTCTTTGCTTATTTACCAGCATAATAATAATAGTTACTTAACTTTTATTATATCATTTCTTGTGCTGTTAAGAAGGAAAATACTTAAAAAGTATTGTATTCTTGGTTTTCCAGCTTTATATCAATGAATATAATGGTAATAAATAGAATTTTAATGATATTAGTAATGTTCGTTATCAATGTTATGAAGGCCATTTTAATTATTTCTGTTGTTTAAAATACTAAATGGATACTAGATGGATGAAACATTTACATTATAAAACAATTTATTCATTATGTTATTTCATTTTAAAGGGAAACATATATTTATAGATATGAAGAGCCCCTATAAGTGCACTACATGCAAGGTACTTACTGATTGCTTTTCATCTTTCTAGAATTAGTAAAATTTTTAGCAACTTTCACATCAGACAAAATTACAATTAGTAAGACAATCAATCACCAAATTGATAAATATTGAATTCTATATATAAACTTTTGACATTAGAATTAATTTGATTTTGAAGTAATTATTAAAAGTTAGCTCCTTTAAAATTCATGGAATATTTTATAATTTATTGCTAATATATTTTATATTATAATTATCTGAATCAAAAAATTATTATTGATGAGTCACAATATAAAAATGTGACTGAGAAAATCTGCATTTCCCTTGGTTCACACTTTACTATTAATTGCAATTTTATTACCACTGAATGTGTACAAGATAAATTAAATGAAATACTATATTGAAATTTATATATGCAAAAAAACACTTCAAACTGATACTTATTTTTCTCCCTAAAAATTAAAAGTAGGTCTTATACCATGTTTCCTTTATGTCCTAACATTTCTATATTTGCAAGTGAATTAACAACTGCAAAATAAACAGACAATTTTTGAATTACATAATCTTTATTTACAATACATGAATTATAATATTACAAAAAAAAAAATATCAACAATTTTATTACAGTTAATGTTTCAGCAGAGTTTTACTTTTTTATTAAGTGAATATGATTCCATAGAATATTTTTGTTTTTTCATTGTTTTCTGCTGATTTTCAATAGAAAAGCTTCTAATTTTAATAAATTGATTTATTATCTTCTCTTCTATTTTGCAGCAACTTTGATGAGAACAGTTTGCTGCTGTCAACACTCTAGTGACAAAACTTTTATCCATTTTTTTAATATAAATATCTTCAGATAGAAACAAAAATTCACTTTTAAGAAGAATTTGATAAACAAGTCACTGTCATATGATAGACCTCCCATGTTTGAATAATTTGTGAGAACCATGTGACTACCAATTTCATTTTCATTAACTTTTTGACATTGTAATAATACTTTGCAAGTTTCACATATATCTTTTTTTAGTATTGATTTAATTATATTACCACGTATATAATATAGGCAGTTTTTATCAATTATATTGAGATTTTCATCATTAATTTCTATGGATTGGCTACTTTCCTTTTCTTTAAAGTTGTTATTATTTTCAACATATTTCCTTTCTTTGTCATTTAATATATCTAACAGATAGTAGTCATTATCAGTTAAATAATTTGTGTTTTTTAATATCAGAAATAAATTGGGACACAGAAATAAGTTTCAGTGTCCTCTTACATTCTAGTGCTGATGAGCACTTCTTTGAATTTGCGAGAATACATTTTCTAGCATATCTTGAGAAAATCTGTTACCTAATATAAATGCAAATCCATCATCAAAGCATTCATTTGAAACATTTATAAATGATTTTGATGATAGAATTAAGCCTGTATTAAGTAGTTTCCATCCATTTCCAATTTTCAGATTCTGTGCAATTTCAATAAATGCTTTAAAAAATGCCAAATTTTTTCTCTTTATTTTTTTGTGTTACAGTAAACTTTGCAATTCTCTCACTACAAAAAGAAAACCATTGGCTAATCACTCATATAAACCATGCCAATGTAAGAGTTTCTGGAGGGATTAACTTCGTGTTACAGCAAATTCAACTCCAGCAGTTGATTTTATAGAAAAATATCTTTTCACTGAACCTACATTCATTTTTTGAAAGTGATTAGGATGTATAGCCCCTCTCCTTAAGTGATGTAATGTCTTTAAGCCATTTCCATTTAATTCACTTTCCCAAAGTTGCTGAATATATTTCCCATGTACATTAAGGGATGCAAGATCCTCTTCATTTTTAATATATTCAGGTATTTTCAGACCTATATTTAAGACAGCATTTTTTAAATTTTTCAATAAATGGGCAGGATCTGCAAATACATTAATTTTATTCCCTTTAAAATCAAAAGATGTAACTCTGTGCTGTCTGCAATTATCCCAAGTGAATTCCACATTGCTTTATTATTTGAACCTGTATCTGTAATCAATACCCTAACATTAAGGCCAACATTGCAAATTGCTACAATTATTTTCATTAAAAATGATGCATAGTCATTGCCATTGGTACTCAGACCAGTAATATGACTTCCTACAATTTGTTTCCAGGGATCATACACACTGCATACCATTACAGTTGTCATATGGCTATCTATTTTATTTTTATCACCTAAAATTACATGGCTCACTAATTCAGATTTAAATTTATCAAAGCAGATATTGTCATTAATTGCATTTCATCTAGCAATAAAACACAGTTTTTTGACTTTCTGTGCATAACAGATATCTTACTTTGAAGACAATCTATTACATCATTAAAAATACCAAAATCAACTTTGAAATTGCTAATTCGTCTATTAAGTGTACTGTATGATGGTATAGGATAGTTCAAACTTCTTAAATATTTGTAGCCATATACTCCAAGAGTAAATCGTAAATTTAGGGCAGATAATATAGCATCATTAGACAAAGAGTTTTTTTCTGATGTTCTTCCAATGAAATTAACTGTTCTTCAGAGAAACATCTTTTAATTTTCAATAATATAGTGTTATTTAATTCTAATTCTGTTTTCAATCTTATTATTTTTATTTTCTGGTCAATAATTTTCTATTGTAATTTTTCAGTTGTAAGTGATTAAGTAAATTAGGTTGATCTGATGGAACCATTTCATTCTCAGAAATCATTATATCTTCTTGGCAATTGATGTCACAGCTATTGAGATTACGATTTTCTCTATGTGGAGTCAATTTTGGTGGTGGGTTTGAAATGGCAAATAAAGTTGGTATAGCATTTGGTTTAAGCTTTTTCCAGCCATCTGCATGCCTTGCTTCAAATTGACTATTCTCAAAGTGAACCTAAGGAACAAAAATTTTTAAGATAAATTTCAAATATTGTAATTTTCTTAATAAAAGTTTGAAACACAATCAATAAAGTACAATCAATTCATGAGACTGATATTAAGTGAAGCATTGGTTCACTTAATATAAAGACATTAAGAGCAAAATATACAAATAGATATTTTACAAAATCATATTATTCAAAATCATGCTAAATGTATTAACAAACTTTTCATCTAGAATGATTTTTAAAAATTTTTAACATAAATATAGTTTATAATGGCTACTTTAGTGTGATAAAAGGACAGATTCATAAGTGGGAAATGAAATATAAATGTCCAAATCTTTTTTTTTTTTTTTTGCGCATTTTTTTTGTAATGAATAACTATTTTTCATCCTAATAGCTATTTTATTTATTTAATTGCACAGTAAGACAAAGCCCTAAGGAGGATACAATAAGTCTTATTGTAATTAAAGCATAAAAAGTAGTTTTGAATGCTTTAATTATCCTTTTATACTATTCAATATACTAATTAGATTAATTACCTATATTAATTATTCTCATTAAATATTTAGGTACATTAAGTGACTAATTACCCTTTTTTAAATAATAAGTGCAGTTTATTGAAAATATCCAACATTTCATAACTATTCATTACTTATGTAACTATTATTATTCCTAAAAATATAAAAATACATTTGATATATAAATGTATTACTAAAAATTAGATTTACCTCACACAATTTTGAATTTGCTGATGGGCTCCATTTATCATGATGACAATTTTGAAGCCGTATCTTTCTCCTTTCTTTTTTTGGAAATATAAATAGTCTGTAACCTTTACTTGAACTGTTAGAACATTTTGGTACCAATCACCCATTTTAACAAAAACTGATGTTAACTATAATAGAATGGTGACGTTTAAGGACAACTTACAAGTTAGACCAAATATAGCAGAGTATAAGTATACCCTCTATTTAGAGCCTTAGTATCTGATGTGATGTCATCATGGCACTATGATGTTATCATGATATCTATGTTGGTTAAATTACCATTAAAATTAGACACAAAAAAAAAACCAATAAATTCCACATGCTAAATAAATGAAAAATAAATGACACCTTTTGAAAGTAGGTGATTTTTAGTTTCTTTTATATCAATGCAGTATGTGAACATCATTTGAAATAAGGCCCAAAATCAGGAATGACAAACATGCAAGCTGCATGTGCTTCTAAGTATTCTTCGGTGTTGCCTATTCATTGGCACAAACAGTATAATTTAATTACTGTTATAATTTTTAAGTAAGATAATACAATAAAATCTCATTAATTAAATAATAAATTAAAGAAACTTAATTTTATCTATTTTTTTGCTTTACTTATAGAGTGTGTGTCTAATTTTTCCAAATTTTATTTTCCTATAAAACAACTAATTCAGAAATAAATCTAGCACCATAAGCAAGCATCACTTTTATTTCGTAAACGTTATACGAAATAAAAATGATGCTTGCTTATGATGCTAGATTTATTTCTGATTTGATATAAAAGTAAGCAGAGTGATGAAGTTTCTAAAAACAACTAATGTTGCAAAGTATATAAACAGTTGGGAATGCAACTGATTTGAATGTTTAGTTGCAGCTCTCTCAACTTTGTTTTGTCCTTTTAATATGATCCTTTCAATATTATATTCTCCTTAAATAGTCCTCCATAAAAACAGAGTTTGACATCCTTGCCTTAAATATTTATCTTTTATATTGTATTGGATCTTGAGATATACCAGGATCAAAACAGGAGCATACATCTTTTTCCTATGAATTTTCATGTGATATTCTCCTTTCCTTTTCATTTAAGAAATAAGCCATTATATTAATACATTGGTCCATTTCAACATCATGCCTATACATCTACCTGATATGCTTCTATTAGACCTATTACATCTTGTTCTCTATTGTAATCTTAGCATATATTCCAAGACAAACAAAATCAAACAATTCTCTGTCCATTTCTGTTTGTTTGGAATATATTCTGAAGATGGTCTTATAAGAATTGAAAATGTTTTATGTAAGTGAGAATAAATGTTATTTCTTTTGAAACAGTGCAAAATTATTCTTTAAATGTGTTGTAATTATATAAAGCACTTAATACATTAATAGTCTTTTACAACATATCAGAATTTCTGTCAAAGAATCTTATTTTTTAATCAATTATTGTAAAATCTAATTATACAAGTGCTCCCCTCTTTATGATCATTCAATTTATGACGATCTGATCTTACAATTCCCCATAAAATATTTGAAATTTGACTATTGGCTATAAACTTTTTTTTATTTAATTTAAAATAAACGGTTAGTGATGGCTATGTAATAAAGCATTGCTTATCATCTTAGATATCCAGGTTCAGTTCCTGATGATTTTTTCACTTTGAAGGATCTGGGATTAAATCCAGATGATTTTATCACTTTGAATGAACTGGTCTTCCATTGTCTGCTATTACTACTAAAATTAATACCATTTTCAATTCATGATTTTTTGAACCACATAATCATTGTAAGTAGAAGAGCATCAGTAATCAAAGGAATACCTGATGTTTTCAAGTAGCATACAAGTGATATGATGTAGTTGTTTTTTATATATATAAGAAGGACAGTTAAGATTTTTCTATTTTTTAATGAAATATAATGAATATTATAGTAATAATATATACTATAATATGAATAATATATATATAGTTCAAAAATAGAACATCATTCATTATAAAAAACAATAGTCAAAAAAATTAATTGCATATTCATAAATTTTGAATATATAATTCATTTAAGCAGCATTAAATTTTATAATCTCATTATAATTTTGTGGCAACAGTGATATTAAGATATGTATTTTTCAGCATATCTAAAGCTAAGCAGTTTAATTTAATTATTTATTTTTGTTATTAAATTTTATTTAAAGGACATTAGTAAAATTTATGTTCATTAAAAAAAGATATAATAATTTAAGTGTTTTATGTTTATTGATATGTAAGAAACTCCCTGCTTACATAAGTGAATTGTTTAGCAAAATTCTATATATAAGTCAAGATATATATATGTTGGAGTGTATCCTATATTGTACTAGCTTGTCACAAAATTGTAACAATAAAAATAGTTATATTAAAGAACAGGGATATAAATTGATCATATTGCCACATGGTAACAGTTGCTTACCACCTTGGAAGATCCAGTTTTATTCTGAATCCCAGGCCTCCAATTTTTCAAGATGTATAGAATCCAAGTGCAGCTCATTAAATAAAACTAACCTAACAAGCACATAAAAAACATGTAGATGTGATAATTGATAAATTAAGAAAAATATGCTTGAAAATATATTGTAAAGCATACATAATAATTCTTGTATCTATGTGTTTTAACTTTATCTATTTCGATCAGTAGATTTTTATAAATTGGGAATCACATGTATGGATCTATATATGTCAGATCTAATAAATCAGAAACTGTTTGTATATTACATTGATATTATTAAATATGATACCATTGAATACTAGTCTGGATAATGTCTTGATATTTCACTTTATTTAATTAAATTCCATTACATAATAAAATATAAATATAATAGAAAAATTATTCTTATTGAATATACTATATATGATCTGTATTAAATATAGTTTATCACAAAGATAATATGTATAGAGATTCAACATAATATCAAGCATGTTATGTATACTTTTAAATTTATTAACATAATAAATACAGATTGTTTTAAATGTTGAAATATTTTTTAAATATTCCTTTCCACATAACAATGAAGTGGTCATTTGAAAAAAATTCTGGAATTTTAAACTAAATACTATATATTATTATTATTAATTACTATATTATAAAAATATTTATCATCTTATAATTGTTTTCATTTAAAATAAATTCTATGCATATATGTATAAGATATATATAAGTAAGAATTATAAATACAGTAAATATATTTGAAATTTTTAAACAAAATTTATCTAATTTTTGCATTTCAGGAGGAAATGGACAAAAAATACAATTTGCTTTTGATTATTTTGTTTTCTTTTTCTTATTGATATATTCTTATTTTTTGTCTATGATCTAATATATATTAGATTTATTATGTAAGTCTTTTTAATTTCACTTCATAATTTTTATTTTGAAAAATTGTTATTTGATTTTTGCAAAAATTTGTAAACGAAATTAACTTATTATAATTCTGTCTTAATAATTGTTAAGACTTATTGATTGATCCAAATCCTTTTAACATATCACATTACTAGTCACTTGCCAATATATATATATTTTTTAAAATAAGGTACAAAACAAATAATAGAATTATAATTTTATTTAGGTGTTAAAATAAGTATATCTAAATGGATAATGTATGTAAATCAGAAACATTATAATTTTCATTTCAAAATTTAATGATATTTTATTTTTCTGTGTATCTCATATCAACTGAAACTTAATTCTGTATCATATGTTAAATGCTTACATTTTCATTTTATATAAAATTTTAAAAAATAATACAATAAAAAAGTGCCTCAGTTGTTACAGTATAAACATGTCTGGTTCAAATAAACTAGTTGTTAATATAATAATAATGTTTTTAATTCCAATTTCATTGAAATTAAATACAGTGTATCGTCAAAGCAATACTTCCTATTGAATTTACTAAAAACACTTATTTAATTGTGTATTTCAAAAACTACTGTTCAAAATTGCTTCTTTTCATTAACTAAAATTTTAAAATATGATAATTTATGTAGTATTTCTCAAAATCAATCAATTTTCTATTAGTTATAAAATATTTAATATTTGAATTATATGTTTATAATTTTAATATGAAATTGGAGGTCATTTTCAATTAAAACATGTAACAAACTAAATATTGAATCTGAATAGGATATATTGCTAAGACAAAAAATTCAATTAAGTAAAGTGATTTTACTATCTGTTGTCTGGACCTAATATGCATATTTTAAATTAAAATTAAAAATAAATGCATAATTGAGTCCAATACTATTGATCAGCATCATTCCACTGAAAATATTGCTTCATCTACAGTGCCAAATTTTATTTTGTATTCATAATATGCCATAAATAATGTTTTGTTTCTGTTACTCTCTCTAGATAATGTTTTCGCGTTTATGCATGAGCACTTAAAATATTCCATTATGTATGTATATATACGATATATAATAATTGTATATGATTATGATTAAGAATTTATATTTAGAATATCAGGGGAAGAAAAAAAATTGTCTGACAAATTTTTAATTTGTTCTCTAATGTTAAAATTTGATATCAATAAATATGTAAATATATAAAAACCATTGAAAAACTGTATGTTTATTATTGCAGCATATCAATTTTCTTAATAATAATAAATTTTGATTTAATAAAATGGCGTTTTAAAAATAAGTTTTAGTTGTATGAATTTTTAAGTGATATAATGTTTATCATATTCTGCATATTATAGAGAATATTATAATAATCAACAAGGACATTATAGAATGTTTGCTGTTATCATTAACATCATCATCCTTTTACAATACATTGAGGATTTAAAAATTATGGGAAAAGTTTACAAAATAATAACAATATTGAAGAGTAAACCACTTTATTCTTTTTTTTTATTAAAAATCATTTTTATGTCAAATATTATAAGTGTTAATTGAAAATACAATATACTGTTTTAATTATTTTAAATTTATGTAAAAATAAAAGTAATATTCAATTTCATATATTCAGTTAATATGAACTTACAATTAATATACAAAGAACACAAAAATTCGTACTCTGACAAGGGATGATTTTGTTTCCCATTTTAAAACAAAATAAGTTTTTTTAAATAGATTACTAAAAAATTTCTAAAAATTAGATATAAAATCATAATATAATGTTAAATAAAATCAGAAGTTATCACTTGGATTTTGAAATGTCATAAAGAATATGATTACATAGTTTAAATGCATAATTTTATTTTAAACATATATGAAATTTATTTGTATTTAGAAGCATAAATGTAATAGATTAAAAAGTTTATAGCTTTCTGTGCAATTCTGAAATTTTATTATTATTCTGAAGTTACATCTTTAACAAAGGAAATGAATATAATGGTTCTTTTTATATAGTGCAAAATTGCAATATTAAATTCTACACAATCGAGCTATACAGTATATGTTATAATGATAAACTCCTTATTTTTATTCTTATAAAATCTTTTACTAGTGTAAATAATAATATAACCATATTTTATCTAAAAACTTTCAAATAAATGCTTTAGTATGTAACAAAATATTTTAGAAATTAATTTCATAAAATTTAGGATAGCTATCATCTTACAATGGGATCAACCATTGTAAGATGATAGCTATCATCGTACAATAATTGATCCCTTTGTAAGATAAGCTAAGCTAAACTATCCCATTGTAAGATGCAATAAGATTGATGACCATAATAATTGATGATGGATACTTATGACCATAGATTAATGATTGCAATGCAACCATTGTAAGATGATAGCTATCATCTTATGGCCCATAAGTTAGTTTAGTTTGTCCGTTCTTCGTTTAGTTTTGCTGCTGTTTATATTATGGTAAAAAAAAAAAATTTAATTTGTATTTAGTTTGGCCAAAAAGAAGAATCGGTTTTTTAAAATTCAAATTATTAATAAAAGTCGGTTATTAAAATATTTTGCAAACAAGGAAAAACGGAAAAATTATTATGTAAGATCATTTTGTTTATAAAAATAGCTAAACGTTCAATTTACATAGTGCAGTTCAGTATCTATGTCATTGCACTCATGAAAACGTTCGCGTGCTATTTTCTCATTGATGGCAATCTTCCGATGAAAATATTTAATAGACTGTTAATTTTAAAAGAAGAGAAAATCATCTGGGTCGTGTAGTAGTGTCTGTGTTTTATTGCAATAGATACATAACATTAATTACAAGATATAAATTATGATAATATATAAGCATTACAGACTAGAATTTATATACAGTATAGTTCTATTTTAATTTGATCATATATATTTATAATTAATGTTAATTAATTGGCGTATCAACATATTCATAACCAAATAAGATTTGTAATCACAAAAAATATATTTATAGGCTCATAAAGAAGGATTCACAGGACTATTTTGTCCGAGCTAATCTCACCTCTCAGATCCTATTATGTTACATGAATATGAATTAAACTGTTATTAATTAGTAATAGAAATATTAAAATAGCATGGAAATAACATGGTAATATGTGTTTAATTTTTAACTTCCCTAATTATTTATACAATGTGTAAGATACATTAAAATATTGATAGTAGATTTAACTAATTTCATTGTTAATTTTCATATTCCTGTATAGCTGTTAGTTATATATTTGCAAAATTATTTTATTAATTCTTATTTTAATTTTTTTTTTCTTTTTAAATAGTTTTATTTTATTCAATATAAGTTTTATGAAAATAAAGTAAAGAAAATATTGATAAACTAATTGCACGAATAATAATAATAATTGACAAGCTTCAATCAATTATTTGAAATAATTTTTATTTAACGTAAGCGAAGAACTTGATACTATTAATATTCAGTGAATGAAAAGTCGTTTCAATGCATTTAAAAATGCAATACTAAAAAAAAAAAAATATTGGAATCTCACGTGGTCGATTTTATGATGTAACTAACCTTGAGAAACGGTGCCAATTGAATCGATCAGTTCAATGTAAATCATAATGCTTTCCGACTTTGGCAGATGATCGATTGAGTGATAAAATGATTATATATAAATATTTTGAGCAATTAGCATTGAAATTTAAAAATATACGTAAATATTAAATAGAAAATTTTAAAATTTTGTGATAAAGTGAAAAATAAGTGAAAAGTTTATTTAAAATCATTTTTTAATCAGTATTTTATTAATGCATATTTATAATTTTATTTGCAAGATTTATTTACAATTATTTTCTTTAAATAATGTTAGTTTTTTTTTTTGTCATTTGATGTTTTCCGAAAGATTCCGCGTGCTAATGACTGACGTCATTGGAAGATTTAGCCAGTAGAAAGCGAGAATATCATCAACCATTTTGATCTAGATTAAAAGCTTAGATTTAAAACGTTGAAGTTGATGTAGACAGAATTTTTGATTTTCATGGCTAGCGTAAGGCCAATTAATGTTAGTAATTCATTTAAGTTGGCCGTAGAAATCAAAAGAATAGAAGTTTCTTACGGGTACAAGAATAATAAAGTGAAAATTCTAAATGGTATCGATTTGGATGTGCGTGAAGGTAGCATGTAAGTTTTGTTTTATTTTCTTAAGATCTGAAACTGAATTGCACGAAAAACCGCACTCTCTTTTTCATCAGCACAACAATTATATTTTGCTATTTGTAATCAGTTTAAATATACAAGTTTCACAAAGAATAAAAATTTTCGAAGAAAAATTTAATACTCTACAATAATTTTTCATTCACTTCCAGTTCGAAAATAGTATTACGTTACGTAAGTTGCTAAACTTCGGACTAGAGTTCATCATGAAATCATATCCATGATGGAGTCGACATTTAGTTGGATGGGATTTAACGGTGGGGCCTGGTATGGAAAAATCCGGAAGTGAATCCAGATCATCCAAATGGCAATCAAATACTTTACAGGATAGTCGATGACGTCACAAAGATTCTGTAAGAGAATGGCAGAACGAAACAAGATAACGAGTCTTCTCAAGAGATAAAAATTAGACTGATATATAGATATTCAGTGGATAGCTTCCATTCATTAAACTAATTGAATGAAATTGCATTCTTGTATTGAAAATGTAGTTAAAGAACAAAAAAAAAAAAAGATTATAAACAGCCGATATATTTGTAAGTTTCATCGATTATTCCGCAGTTATAAGTTCCGCAGTTCTTTAACAATTTTATAATGAAAAATTATTCGATTCTGATATTCATCAATTATGGTAAAAATCCCATTTCTTAATAAAAGAAGTTGGAATGCTCTCATTCATTAAAACATTACAGACTAAATTAAAAATAACGCTTAACTTCTTTAAATAGTAACTATTAACTCCTATAATTTCACATGATAATAGATGAATACAGAAAATACTATTTTACGATTCATTCACTGTATTACATCTTGCTAATAGATAATTTTGATCAGAGTTATTAGAATTGTTACCACATATTATCTGATATTTTATCCCGGAAAAACAACTCCACATATTTTAAGTTTTTGATATTCTGTGTTCTGTGACTTTCTGTAATATTTGGATGCTAAAATTTCATGAATGGATATTGTGCGTTCTCTATTAAAAAAAAAGTCTTATCATCATCATCAACAAAATATAAGTCAAAAAATAAGCGTTATTTTTTTAATATACATTGTGGTGACGATAAAAGAAAATATTTACTTCTAAAATGAATTTCTTTCGTATATTTAATCGGTTATACATGAAAGATCTAAATAGGGACCTGGGTCTTGTTCATTTTTTCAAGAGGATCCAGGCGCGCCGTTTTGATTCCCATCCAATGTATTGGCTGATAACATCGCCTTTGATGTACTGTGCTTGTAATTGATCAACCGCCTTATATCCTTCATGTATATTTGGTAGAATTAAATAATTTAACACAGTGTTTCCCATTATTTTCTAGTCAGATATCTACTTTTAGAGTATTGGAACATTATAATGTTGCAATCTTCTTCAATAACAGAAGATTTGATTTTTAATAGACTACTAATTTTTAGAAATATAAAAAATGTCTTTTCTACGTATGTTACATGCACAATGAAAAATTAAACATATTATAGTATGACAAGAAGTTTTGGACAAATCTGAATGATCTTGGATATATATATATATATATATCCGAGATCATCGCTATTTCCTTAGACAAATAATCAATATATATGGTACGCCTAAATACCGAAATCGCACAATGATCGAAAAAAACAGCTACAATGCATTGTGGCCAGTTCCAAACGACCAAACACAGACACTCAACATTATTTCCCTTTTTGGCC
>WUQG02424248.1:0-14903 GCA_011317285.2 Androctonus mauritanicus | reverse complement strand
TTGTGGAGGACGGGGATCGACGGGCCGGGCCCGGACCCCATGATAAATATTTTCAAGGGGTGGGACCCGAGACTCGATCCCGGGTCCTCCAGAGTGGAAAGCCGAAGCGTTTCCACGCGGCCAATCCGGCCGACCGATTACTAAGGTTCAGGCCAATTTCAACCACGGACTGCACCCATACTCATGGAAGTGGATGGATGGTGAAGGACGGAGATCGCCGGGCCCAGAACCCCGAAAAAACTCTTCAGGAGATGCCGGATCCAGGTTTTCCTACGTGGCACGCTAATGCGTTATCACGCAGCCATCCGGCCGCCCGTAGTAATAGTAGTTATATTCAGACTGATTGAATTCCATTCATCACTTGACTCCAGCATGTGTTCATCGGCTGGATTGGCCACCGTGGAAGCTTCAGCTTCGTGAACCCGGGCCGATTTTCGGGCAGAGAACGGGTCGAGCCCTGTATTCCACAACCGCAGAGTTGAGTAGCTTGTGGAAGTCACCTTGCCATTTGGTAGTGTAATCTACCTAAGTGGAAAGTGGAGACATATGTTGGTAAAAAGATTCCATCATTCCCGGATCCCCAGCACGCTTCAATCACGGCCATCCACCCAACCATACTTTATGTATAAAATAAAAATCATTTATATTGAGAAAAATCTACCATAACCAAGGCCGAATTAACTACTAAGCACATTAGATATGAACATAATATGTCTAGCAAGTTAATTGGCCTAGGGAAATGTGGGGAAAATGTATCGCAGTATTCGCTTTAGTAGTAGTAAGCCTAATTACATTGTGAGCTGCTTATAAAGTAAAAAAATTTATAGGAAAAACTTTTATTTTAATCGAATAAATCGATATATTGAAATAAGTCAGCGGCTACAAAAATAAGTTCAATCGTGGAAGAAAAAAAAAATAGGTGTCAGATTTTAAATATAAATTCATGTATGCAATATTCTTTATTTTCTCTAAAAATAGAATACAAACTATAAATTAACCACCAACTTTTTCATTGTATGTGTAGTATATACAAGTTCCCGGAAACTTTTTATGTCTAGGACCCCAAGAGATCTTAATCCGGCCCTGACCAGAACTGACACTGAACATTTAGAAGAGTCAGTCAGATGGCCATGGTTGAAATGTGCTGTGCTTGCCTGGAGGACGCAGCTTCAATTTTTTTTTCAGGACAGCTCTGGGCCCGGCTCATTGTACATCCCCCTCACTTGACATCTGATCCCATCACAGATGTGAGTCACCCGCGGTGGGCATATAAATAGCCTGCTACTTAGTAGTCATCGAATGGAAAACAGCTTTAAACCATGTAGAAGAAAAAGAACATTCAGAAAAAAACGGCAGCAAGGTATTTGTGTATCTTAAAAATAATTTACAAATTTCGATGATAATTAGCAGTTCATAAACTGAAGTTTTAAATTTAATAAATTGTATCCTCAAAATTTTGGCAATTTGTAGGATTAAATCTCAGCACGAACATAAATATAAGATTTAACTAGAAAATACAAATTCAGAAGTAAATTTTATATTTAAAGTTCTCATCTATGGATGAGAATTAAATATACTTAGGTAGATCTTGTATTTTGATAAGATCTACTTTTATTGCAGAATAGGCAAAATGTACCATGCAACTACACTATTTGTGTAGTTTTTACGTCGCTTTCCAGCAGAGTACTTATTAGCGGAACACGCCGATGCTGTCAGAAGAACTGTAACAAGCTGGACCCGAATCACCAACAAATATACGATATGGGAATCCAGGAGTTGAAACTGATTCCTCCAACTGGTAGGCAAATACTTAATCATGCTTTCCGGCCAAAATAAATTATAAAAAAAACTTTTTCCTGTCAATATAAATTATAAAAAACTTTTCCGAGCTTGTTTCGTCCCACCAATGTACTGGCGGGGCAAAACAACTCTTCCACATGCTAAGTTAGAGTACTACCTACATCAGTGAAAAATGGCGACATTATTACAAACAGGAATTTTCAGAAGAAATATAAGGGCCGGGGAAACTAATATTTTTGAAGCTCTTAGACAGGATTGACAAATATACAGAGGTAAGTATAGAAGAAAAGCAAAACCATTGTTAGAGAACTTCAAATGTTGACAAACACTGAAGCTCAAACTATATATATATATTATATTTTTCTCTAACACAGTGAGTTATAAAGAAGCTTCTAAAATCGTGAAGCCGAAGCAGCCATCTCTCTGATATATATATATTTATAATCAGTGGCTAACTGTTAATGCTGCGTAATTAGAGGCTTTATTTTTTTAGTTAAGCCAAAGTCACTATAATACACGACATATACTTTCTGCTTGGCCAACATCTATAATGAGGCCAAGTAGAAAGTTGAAAGTACGGTTCAACAGATTAGGTTGGGTCGGGTCCGTACATTTCATGAAATACTGGAATTTGTGGGATCCAGAATTGAACTTACAAATGATAAAAGATTTATCATCGAACCCACAAATGGTAACGATACTTTACCACCCAGTAATACGATCATACACGGTTTTTTTTTACACAAAAGTTCTATTACAATTCTATTTTTTTATTATATTGTCCAATGTTAATTCTACATTAATTGCATAGATTTCAGAGTTCCTACTTTTAAGCTGATAACATACGATGCATTTTGCCCATTTTGCTAGTTTGAATTACTCCATACGTGATTTGGAGGCGATCACCTTTAGAACTCATTACAGCTATTGCCGACACGGAATAGCAACAGGATCATGTCTGCAGCAATAAAATCGCTTGAATGTCACTACTAAATGAGAATACGAAGCGGCCGTGCTACTTGAATCTCCGTGTTTAGTAGGGTTTTTGGGTGGAGTCGGACCTTACAAATTATAGGAATTCGGAGTCAGTTTTTTTTTTTTTTTAACATGGAGTCGGATCATTTGCCATCCCTCTGCAACCCTAATATTTATAATTGAGTAGTCGGCCAGAGTGGACACGTGGAAACGCTTCAGCTTTCCACCTGAAGACCTAGTTTCTAGCTTTTGAAAATTTATTCATACGATAAGGGTCAGTCTATAATCCGAAAGGCCTATAACAGGGATTGGCAGCCTATGGTAGTTCATGAATTATTATGGAGATAAAGTATTAATTCGGAAGGCTGTTTCAAGAGTGTAAAGTGGAGTCATCTATTGACAATTAAATAAAAATATAATACCGAATTGGTATATCCGAAGACACTTTCTTCTCTAGCAACATTTAACATTTCATATGACGGGCACTCTTGTTGCGAATAGTTCATTTGCAAAACAGTACCGATCGAAAGATGAGAAAATTTTCCAAAATTACTATTACTATTTGTTGCAGGCATCGAAAAAAATGAACGATGAAATTATAATTTTCCACACAGTAGCTAAACTGATGCGCACCGCTATTTTGAAAACTTGTCTTGAAAGCCAGGATAGTTTTGGAATGAATCTTTAAAACACGAATCGAGAATTCCGTTGTATTAATCATCAGTCGGCGGACAACGAATCTAGTTCTGTAATGTATAGTCAACTGTATAGTTTTTTTGCAATAAATCTAACATAAAAGAATTGCCGATTCGCATATTTAATGATCACTCGGTGGGAAGGCAAATATTCAATTTCAATACTTTTTTCCAAAAGGTGAAATGATACACTAGAGAATTAAAGATTTGCTCCACTGACTGATGAGTAAAACACGAATCGACAATTCCTTTCTGTTAAAGATTCATTCCAAAACCTATAGATCTCGAATTTCAAAACAAGTTTTCAAAATGGCACCGCGACCAGTTTAGGCAGTACGTGTGGAGAAATATGATTTCTTCGTTCATTTTTTCGATACCTGCAACAAATAGTAGTAGTAATTTTGGAAAATTGAAAGACGAGGAAATTTCAAAACAAGTTTTTAAAATGCAGCACGCACCGGTTTAGGTACTACGAGTGGAGAAATATGATTTCATCGTTCATTTTTCGATGAAACCATAGCTCACAGTCAGATAACAGTGCAGTCTTTTTGGAAATTTCTCTACTTGCATTCAAAACTTCATTTTGAATGTAAGTACGTGTAATCATTTTGAACGTGCATTCAAAACTTCATTTTGTTGTAACTATAAATTATATATATTTTTATGACATTCAACATGCACATTATATCATTGATGATGATTCTGATAAATGATTAAAAATTTATGTTAGAATTGTCTTTTAAAATTGGCCCGTTAAGAGATTTTTAAAAAAGTAAACACTATTTACCGAGTAACAGAAAATTATTTCGTGAAACGCAAACGCCGTAGTAGTGATTACAAAATGATGGAACCCTCTCTGTTTACTGTTATAATTTATTAAGTTTTGTTTTTATAATTTTGAAAACAATCATGGAGTCGGCCGGATTGGCCACGTGGAAACGCTTCGGCTTCCACTCTGGAGGACACGGGTTCGAGTCTCGGGTCCCACCCATTGAAAATATTTATCATGAGGTCCGGGTCCGGCCGTCGATCCCCGTCCTCCACAATCTGGCTGACCCCTCTGCAGGGATAGGCAGCCTGTGGAAGGGCTTGTTTCGCCCCGCCACTTATTGTTAGTGTTCTACTAGAATGGAAAGTGGCGTCATCTGTTGACCAAAAAACAAAAAAAAAAAATCATGGAACGACTACGACCCTATTTCACTGTCTCTAAGGCTACACGATACCAGTTTCCCAATATAATATTTTAAATCAATTATTCTAGAATCAGGAAAAAGAAAATCTAAATAAAATTCTGCATAGTGCACAGTGGAAGATTATTTTTTGCATCCTGGTGATAGGTAAAGATCAATTTGCAACTATATGAAGTCCATTTTTGTAGTGTGATCTTATTTTGCTGCCAAACGGTTACGGCATTTTGTTTTTTAATCATTTAAATCTGGAATCGAATTAACCTGCTTTTGTGCTGTAATTAATTCGATTATTATTAACAGTAGGATGAATTATTATACGTTCATTTAAATCTTATTGGAACGAATTTTTATTTGATAAGAAAGGTCATAATAATAATTATGCAGATAGTGCTGTTTTACGCAAATGTAACGTAATATTACGTAGTTTTTCTTGTACATACTTTTACTTAATTTCGTATAAGTTATACCTTTTTATACTAATTAACTTTTTACAGTTTCATTTTTTGAAGGACGTGATGATGATTTTATTTATTTTGTGTGGTTTTACTATGTATTCTTTTAACGTTTTTGATTATTATGTGCTAGTCTTCATAAATAAGAACTGGTAAAAAGCAAATGATCTTTTTTTTTCTGCAGCAAGTTGATCCAAATATCCGGAAGCAAAAATATACTTACAAACTTATAATTACGGCTGTAGCTGGAACCTTTAGTTTCAGTTTGTCAGCTCGAGTTTCAGCATCTCTACTTTTAATCATTACTAAACAAAATGTATGTTAGAGAAATAGGAGACTATTTTTCCTGAACTGCATTTCTCTCTAAACGTCGCGTATTTTTAATCATCATTTCAAATTTCAGGAGCAGCAGAAAACCATCACTAATTGTTTGCAAACTTTTATTTTTAAACATTTTTTACACTTTTTACATATATTTATCAACCTACATTTATTGCTAATATACATGTATGTTTAATTTGTTTACCTTGTATCTAATACAGTATAGGAAAATAATTTTTTATTCTATATAATTCTACCGTAATTTTTGTGGAACAGATGTACAATCAGATATTTCGGCCTTACGAAATCGCCGAAATTAATTTGTTAAGAACATAAGGCATTATCGTTCGTTATTAAAACTAGAAAATATAGGTCTACAGTGAAAAGGAACTGATTATGATCAATATCCTTTTATTCGAGTTTTTACACAATATGCACCTAAGTGACTAAATTTTGTATATTGTAGTAGTCTATCACAAATATTAGGTAAAAAATCTACTATAATTCATTTGCTGTACTGGTTGTGATAGGAATCCAACTGGTGTGATTTCTGGGAATGTCTACTCTGGGACTGGTATATAGTGTGTTTAATTCCACATTTCTATCACAATATTTATTGAAATGCAATTTAATATAATTATGTTTCATTTCAATAAAAAACAAATTCAAAAAAGTCCAAATTATAATGAATATAACTAGCTAATACATAAGAAATCTTTTCATTATTCATATTTTGTTATAACTTAAAATCCCCTTTAAAAACAAAAAAAATCAGATTACTGAATTAAATTATGAGAAATATTTATAGAAAAATAAATTCAAACTATAAATTTTTACTAACAGGGTTTGAAAATTGGGAGTAATAATTCCCTGAGAAAGAATAAGATATAAAAATTAAAAGAAAAATTCATTTTATAACTAATATACTGTATTCAAAAGGAAATAGCATAATGATTAAAATTACTCCCTATAAAATATTTCTAATAAATTCCAAAAACTATTTCCTGAGAATATACAAAATTATTAAAGATCTAATCTATAAAAGTGTCAATGATATCTATCTATGCTATTGATTTAAGAAAAATTTTAATTGGAAAAAAAAAAAAAAACAAATTTCACAGAAAATGTAATTTATGATTATTATTATTTCTTAAAAATCCTGACAAATATTGATTCTTAAGATGTAATCATTGATATTACCAAATTGTAACTGGTTATTTTCATTTTAAATTTGCAAAAACAATTTAAAATTTAATTCCAAAAACTAACAATTTAAATGGCAAATTGATTATAATTATACACATATAATTAAAGAAAAAATTTATGAAGTCATGTTAACAATAAAATTATTACAAAAAAATGATTGAAATAGAAAAATATCAAAATTACCACAATAATTTACAATATGATCTGATAAATCCAATAAAAATATTGCTAAAATACTATTTGAAATTTGTGATTATATATATTTCTTAGCAAATTTGCTAAAATAACATTTCCAAAGTCTTGCTTTATAACAATATTTTTTTAATTGATTCACATTTCTGTTTATTTGAATTTCATTTGTGGATAAATTTATATAATCAATAAATATAAATTTTGTTTTTGAGAGAAATAGATTCCCAATAAAGGAGAAATTTTTTCTGGTGATAACTTTGAATATATTATTGACTCATCATTTTGGACTTACGGAATTGTTTTTACAACTATTACTTTCAAGAAACCTTTTATAAATGTTATGTATTTTTGTTTTGTCTAATTAGTGATAAGTGTTATTCTAAATGAATTTCAAGTATTTTTTTCAGATTATATAAAATGAATCACCTTTAACTATACACAGACATTCCTCTAATTATGAATATTCATACTTATAAACATGAAATCTCATTTTCAAATTTCACAAAATTTCAATATCATCAATAATTTTTCAATAATTTTAAACATAACAACAGAATGCTCTAGCAACCAGTATGATGTAAAATTACACAATTAAGATATGGCAGTATTTCAAGATTGTGACAATTACATCAAAAAAATCCTCGCTTTGTATTTGGAACTTTTAATTAGTCCAATAGTGAAATATATTACAAAATACAATATATAAAGTTATTTCAGTACTTTTGGAGCCAAAATAATAACAATACCTAAGTTACAAACAACCCAATTTACAAATTTAAGATACAAATTGTTTGCAACTACAGGAATGCCTGTATATAGATGATTTATTAGTGTTTTTCAAATCTTTATATCATAGATAAATATATATTCAATATATGCATAGGATATGAAGATTTGAAAAAGATAACTTGGACACTAAAACAAAATTATCTGTTATTTGAATGCTTGAAAAGTACTTGAATACTTGTTGTCACTGTTGGGAATACAAATTGCTATTATGTTCATGCCTGAATCATGAATATTCAACTTAGTAGAGTTTAAGCATTATTTATAGATGTGATCATTAAGGTAATAAAATCTTTACTTAAATAATTTGAAATTTAAATTCTAGAACTTTGAAATAAGAATTTTTAAATTAAAAGAGGTTCATCAAAAGAAAAATATTCATAATTAATAGAATTTTGGATTTTCTATACTAGATTATCTAAACCTCACCCTTATCAATTTTGATAATATATTCAAGTGCATTTAAATATGAAATGACAATTATACAGTGAAAATTCATCTAGAAAGAAAAACAAACAGTACTGAATATTTATGTTAAAATCAAAATTTAATTAAAACATCAATCCGAAAGTAGTTGATTAAATGTCTAATCAAGACAAATATATATCTGGACGGAAAAACTGTGAAAGATCCCAGATAAAGAAAACAGATTAGTTTAATTCCATAGAATTAATAACTATATCCAAAATCCTTCATTTCTTTCTTTCCGGAGAACATATATTGCTAATTCATATTTAAAATACCCGTATGCTGAGGATAAAAGTACCTCAATGAACACTAGGTTATTTAGCATTAAGATGCTTCATCTAATTTTTGATATCACTATAAATTTATAAAGAAAAACTATGTATTCTATTCAATCCAGATGAATTTGATATGAAATTTATTTTTAATATTCATATATTTATCAACTTTCTCTATAGGCTGTAAAAGAAAATAAGCATGGCATGCATAATGCAACTATGCTGATATTTTGTTTATAATTTATTCATTGAATGTTGAATAAATATTACATTAAAGAGTTTAGCCAAATCCTCAATATATTAAAACAGACTAAGATATGATCATCAGTGATTATGTTTATTGATCCTTGATTAAGGCAATGTATTTTAATACATAGCCTTAATCAAGGATCAATTAAACAATATCCATTATGCTCCCAACTTTTGTTTTAAAAATTATAAAACTATTATAATTTTATTTTTTGAAATAACTTTCAATAATTAAAATATTGAGATTCATTATCAATAAAGTTGTTTTCATATAAATTCAATTTATGCCTATCAATCTGATATCTAAAATAATTAAAATCTTTATATAGGTAATAATCCTTATTACATGATAGTTTTTATAAAAATCTCATGTAGCATAAAGCCATATTATACAGACTAAGAACTAGTCAAAAAGGGAATTATGTTCCAAAAGCTAACAAAAATATATTATTTTTTATTTTTATAACTATCAGAAATTTAATTTTTATTAAAAAATAGTAATAACTGAAGAAATAAATATAAACATATATATATAAAATGAATATTCATTTAATTTCATAATTTTTGTAAATATAATAAAAAAAACTCTGTTGCAGAATATCTTCATCTTCTGAACTTTGTGTTGCTTTCAAAATCAAATAGGCCATAAAATATGAAGATTTCTAAATTTTTTTTTGCAGTGCAATGGTTAATATTTTGTGAATTGCTATTGCTTACTTAACAATAGCAATTCACACAAAATGAATGGAAATATTGAAAAATTACATCCAACATTATAGAAGTTTTCCTATCAAAAAAAAACCTCAAAAATATAGTTAAGTTTATCACAAATTTTAAACCATTTTCTATAAGTTTTATAGTATTGTGCAAGCATTGCCAAAAATTTTTCAACTGTCTTAAAGCAAGTACTGTGCCATATGGAGGTTGTCTGTATAAGCAGTTATAAAGGAGAAATCACAATATTCTCACCTATTCTTATGAAATATTAATATGATGAGTTATGAAATAAATATTTCACTATTTTTTGTAGTAGTAGTAGTGATTTTTCATATCCAAGTAAATTTTTACTAATGTATTTAATTTACACTTGTTTTTTTGCATAGCTCATAAAATACATATGACATACTTGATATGAGAGAAATACTTTTACATCAAATTCATTTGGACAGAAGAATCTATACAAATTTCCCTATTAGATTAAGGCAATGAATAGTAGAGAATTCAAAGCAACAACAAAATGTAGATGATGTCAATCATCATCTATAATTTTTTTTCTTCTATTATTTTTTTTTCATTTTGTTTAAAATGAAATATAAAAATGTTGATGTTTGGAAGTGACATATCCCAGAGCAGTAGTCTGTCAATAAAATTCAAATAGTATGAAATGATTTTTCCACTTATATTTCCAGGGAAATATAATAGGCTCCTAACAGTATATTGCTTTGTAATTATGTATATTGTATTTATATGTAAATACTTGTATTTACAGTATAATAATAATAACAATAATAATAATAATTTTTCTTTATTTAGTGTTCTTGTGAAAATTGAGTTTTATTCTGCACACATTATGAACAACATTGTTAATGGATATGTAATGTAGAAAGTTGTTTTATTTTGTGTGTGTTTGGCTTATGATTAATTCATTAATTTTAGTATAATAGATAAGTTTGTTTTATAGGATATATATATATATATATATGTTATTTATTAAAACTATAAAATTATGATAAAATGGCACTCTTTAAAATCCTACAAGAAAACTAATCAGAAACAAACTGGATTTCTCTGGTTTCATTTAGACTAAAACTTAATCACACCAGTAATTTCCTATGCTAAAACTGAATATTTTAATACACAAATGTGAACTAATTTGTTTAAAATGCTAACCATTCTAAGACAAAATGAGAATTTTGTTAATAAGACACTTAATCAGCATCTGATTTCAAACAAATAGATTATTGGAAATATTTTTCTCTTATCTATCATTATCACATAGTTGTTTTTTTTTTTTTTGATAAAAATATTTCTCAATTTTGCTAAAATAATGAGTATTATTATCTATATTTATAGCCGGGATGACTGACTTCCAAGTTCATAAAATAACACATATCCTTCCGAAAGTGTCACTTCATTAGAAGTGATGGCCACCGAACTAAATTTGGAATAAATAAAATGAGAATGTTTCCATTAGGAGAGAAATTTTAAAGAGTATTACACACCTTTCATCATTATATCTGTACCATTGATGAGTAATGGGATGACAGCATGATGCAGTATAATGTCCTGAGAAAGAGCTGCCACTATGATGAGTCACACCATATAAATTATAATTTGCATGACCTGTGATAGAAAATAGTTTGATAATTATTCAAATACTATTTTGAAACAATTTCAATTATCAGTGTTATAATTTGTTAATGAAAAAAATTGTTTGGTATAAAAAAGAAAATTCTATTAAATGTTACCTCTGCCAGAATGTGTGGCATATGGAATCATATCCAGGCCATTAAGTGGATATTCTATGATAGTATGAAGTTTGTCCCTAAAACTTCCACTTTGTGAAAATCTCTTTAAATCTTAAAATCATAAAGGAATAAATATGGAAATAAAATTAAATATATTTTGTGTTTTAAGTGCATCTGATAACATTATAATAATATCTTTTGTTAAATATTAAAACTAACATGAATAATTTCAAAACAGCTATTATAATAAACTTTGGAAAATTTATGGATTGGAAAAAACAGTCATGTCTTGTTTAATGTTACCTTGATTAACATTGTTTCACTCTTATATTACAAGCAAAAATTAAATTAAAAATTTAAAAAACTTTTAAGGCAGCAGAATAGATTAAATCTTGTTTTCTTAAGTTTCCCTTCATAAGATGATAGAAAATAAGAGGGAAACCTATAGCAATTATAGAAAAATCAGGTAACCGTATATGAGTACTAATTCACTTATACAGTGTTATCTATGAACATTGTATTAAAATATATTGCATATAGGACAATTAGTTAGATTGGCTAACTGGAAATGCTTCAGTTTTTCAACCAGAGGATCCAGCATTGAATTAGGATCTCATCCTTTAAAAAAATTTTGAGTGGTTCGGGCACAGCTCATCAGTCTTAGTCTTTTACAGTCTGCTCGTTCTCCACAAGTGTAAGTTCTATACTAAAGCATATAGTAGCATTATTAATCACAAAGAAATTGCTTTAAGAAAATTAATAATGAATAAAAAATAACTTAATATCTGAATTTTAAGTTATATTTTATTTATCCATAAAGCATAATATATAAATACTATATAACATTTTATAAGTTTTTAATTAAAATCATATTTTTTGTTTAATTTTATTCCATTATTAATAAAATAGTTATATTAAGATAAGAAAAATTACTGATTATTCCTTCTAGTACAGGTAGTCCTTGATTTCTTATGGGGTTCAATTCAAATTCTTATCATCACAAGTCAGAACAGTGATAAGTTCAATGCCAAAAATTTATGGATTGCATACTATCAATATTTATAATTTTACCTCACTTTATTGTAATAAAACTTAAGAAGCAAATACCAAACACAAAAAGGATGCTTTTGTATATCAGAACATTGTTCAAGAATTCAAATCCTTTTGTCAATTACATACACAATTTATTGATGACATCACCATTTCAACTAAAAGTGGTTGTAAGAACTACCTGTATTAGAAAACATTATAAATTAACAATGTTTTTAGAATCAAGGTTTATGAGTTTTTGATTTCAATTAATTGATTCACTTAAAGTTGCAATTTTCAGAAACCTAATCACAACATTAAACAAGAATTGACTCTAGCATTTGATGATTATATTATATATATTATTCAATTTTAAATTAATTTATTTAATAATTTCAGATACTATGTAGTTTAATGTCATATTTGAAAATTAAAAATTAAATTTACCATAATAGTTTAAGTGCAAAATATTTTAATATATCATTTCATATTATATTGGATCTAATTGTTTAAATTCAAAAGTTTAAAAGAAATTTAATTGAAAAAGCATCATACACTGCAGTATATTTTTTTACATTTAAACATTTTTTTTATTACATATATAAAGAACAAAAAATATATAACAATGAATAATCATAAATAGTAAGTTTCAAAAAAAAAAGTTATTTAATAAACTTTTTAAATTAGAGAATTTAAAATAAATTGATCACAGAATAATTATGTTCTAAATGAAAATTAAAATTATGTAATTTTTGCACTTTAAATAAACAAACAATAATAAAATTTAAATTGATTCAACATTTTCAAAAATATAAAATCTGAAACAAGAATGATCAAATGAAACATTAGACAATGATATCATAAGATTAAGGAAATGTAGCATTAAAGTGGGTATTGTAAATGAACTCAATTTCAACAGGAAGATGTTTAATCTTGGGAATTAATTTATTGATAAACTAGTTTCAATAAAGAGTAATTTATTTCTAGATTAACAACTGATTGCTCTGTGATTAAATACATTTGTTAAACTAAAAATAAATTGCTTCTTTACTAAAGGTAATTTGTCTATGAATTAATTCTCAGGCCATGGCTTCTTGTTGAAGTATAGATCCACCTGAAACAAAAAATGTAACTTAATCAATTTAATATCACATTTCTTAAAAACAATCAATAAAATAATCTAATTAGTAAAGTACTAATAAATCAGTTGCATACATTTACAAAGCACACAAACAATTGATCTTCACCTATTAAAAGATGGCAAACAAGGAAATTTGATTGTACCTTATGTATTCCTGATAAGAATATTTTCTCTCTCATTTTTACAGTCACCTGATTTTAAATATTATATTGGAAAACTTATTCGATATCATGAAGTCATGGAGTTTGCAACAGATCGATTGTCCATAACAGTCAAAATTATAATTCCTCATCTTTAATTTAATAAAAATAAACAATGAAAAGAAAAGGTTTTGCATCATTTAGTAACTTCAATTTGGCATATGATTCCATGGAATATCAAATAATGAATATATTTTGCTCAGTATATAATTTTTTTACCAATTTAAAAAAATCTCTTAAAGAATTAATTAAAAAAAAAAAAAAAGATTTAAAAGACAAACTTGAATTAATTTAAGAGCTCTAATCATCTACTTAGTTTCAAGACAATTCAAGCTTTTTCAGATTGCACTGATTCCAACCAAATATTGTTTATTGAGTGTCATCCAAAAGAATGACAATCAATAAACAATAATGGTAAATTTTATAAAATTTACATTGAAAATATTTTTATCAAAATATTTACATAGCCATTTTTTCAGAAATTTTATATGTTTTGCAGAATACAGGTTAAATCAGCAACATATGGATCATATTTGATTAAAATATGTTATCTAGTTACATCAAATTTAAGTATTAAGAAACTAATATGATTTTCAATAAAATTACTACTGTGAAGAGGTTAACTCTGATCTATTCTGTATTATTTTATTATGCTCTTATTATTTTATCGTTATATTCATTATTGTTTAACATATTATATTTCTGTTTAAGAGTTAACTTACTTCCACATTCTCTGTCTTAGTATTTGGTAATTACATGTTTACAGAATGGACATCAGTCTTCCAAAGGAGCTTTCTCGGTTTGTGACATCTCCTCCTCTAAATTTTGCCACTGGTCCGATATAAGAAAATAAGAATGATCTTTTATCGATGCTGTGTTCGGTTTATGATTAAACTGTAAAGAGGATGATATGTACTGATTTACCCCTGTAAACTAGTAAAATTAAACTTGTTGCACAATTTATGTAAATGAAGCAATGCGGGACTGTACATCACCTAGTAGAAAAGCTTAAGATTCCAATGACTCAGAGGTGTAACACAGAGCTGTTAATTTCAAAGTGAAATTGCTTGAGTGACATTTTTGAATTCTTGTAAAGGTCTACAATGGTTTAAAGTTTGTATCGGTTGTGGAGGTAGTAGAATTTTAGTAGTCTTTAAAATTTATTGATTGTGATTAATTGGATTTTGGATATTTGAATATTGATTAAATGTTTTGTTGATTATTTGAAATTGTTTTATTAAAGCTTTGGTTACACTCTTGTAAGTGGTTTATTATTATTATTTAAATTGTTTGAATTGTATATTGTATTAAATTGTTTGAATTGTATTATTTAAATTGTATTTTTATTATTATTTAAATTGTTTTGAGAATTTATTCAATTTATTAGTGTAAGTTTCTAACATAGTTTTTGCCAGTCTAGTTCTAACACTTGTTTGATACTTTTATAGTTGTAAGT
>WUQG02424237.1:0-14903 GCA_011317285.2 Androctonus mauritanicus | reverse complement strand
CTTATCAGGGTTTGCCTATTCCCTTAACATGAGGAAGGTTCGTTCCGCCAAATTTCTTGGCGGTCAGCGAGAGTGGCGGCTTAACGAGGGGCGCTTTATCGGGAGCTTCATTGTATTTATTTAACATTTTTCTTAAATTTTAATTGAATCAATAAATCAAATTTATAATTAATTAAAAATATAATTTTAAAACTGTAATTACATCCATCAACTTTTGATTTATAATAGTTTCATTACAGAAATTGTCTGCAAAGATTTAATATTTTCTTGTACTACTATTATTTTTTTTTTTTTTCTTATTTTTATAATTTTTTTTTCTTTCATTTTTAACTCAGATTCGTTTTGTACCTCTTTTTATTTCTCGTATCTTCTCATCGTATTCCATCTGTCACTGGATAACAGATGTAGTTGACAGTTTAGAAATATCAGCAGAAATTCTGTTGATAATGCATGGTTAAAAAGAAATTTGGAACATTATTTTCATAGGTTATGATACAATATTGTTTTCAAGAAAATATATATTAAATTAGCATATTTAATTTTTACTGTAATAATTATTTAAAAATTTTGAAAGTTAGCTAAACATAATGTACAGATACAGTACGGTGTTTTTATTGATAAATGGGGGGAAAACTATTTTTATGTAAATGAAAAATCGAGTAAAATTTTAATATTATGTTTAATTTATGATAAGAATTTCTAATAAAAAAAAAACCTATATATAAAAAATAATTCTGTTCAAAAGAAAAAATCCTATATCTAGAAAATAATTGTATTTAAAAGAAAGCAAGTAGTAAGAAAATAATTTGCAATAATTTAGAAAATGTGTTATGAATTCAGCTTATTATGCGTAAATGATGATTATAAATTGATAGCTTTAACAAAAAACACAACATAACAAAACATATGAAATGAGTAGATCTCGATTTGCTTTGCATACTTTTGTAAAAAATCAATTAAGGAAACTAAAATTTATTCTAATATCAAATTTAATTTCGAATTCTACACTTCCAATTTTTCAGGAAAGGTCCGGGCCGGCCCATCTAACTTCATTTTTTTTTGTCAACAGATGACGCCACTTTCCACTCAGTAAGAGCACTAAGTGGCGGAGCGAAACAAGCCCTTCCACAGGCTGTCCACCCGTGCGGAAGGGTCAGCCTGATTGTGGAGGATGGATCGACAGCCTGGGCCCGGACCCCATGATAAATATTTTCAAGGAGTGGGACTCGAACCCGGATCCTCCAGAATGGAAAGCCGATGCATTTTCACGCGGCTAATCTTATCGACCATCGAACTTCATTGTTCAATCTTTCGGTTGATCTCTTCACTAGTGTTTGCAGTGGCGGAACTTAAAATTTTTGTCCCTCCGCAAAATATTATTCGGGTCCCTACCACAAAAAGAAAATTATCTAGATATTTTTATTAGAAAATAATAAAAAAGAACAAAATTGCATCATTTAAAACAATTGAAATTTATCAAAAGAAAATATATTTAAAATTTAATATTCTTCCTCCTAGATTTCAAATTTGCAAAATCTCTAATCACATCTTTTATTTCCATATTATATCCATTATTTCCATATTTTATTTCTCAATATTGTAGGCGCTGAGTAGATGTTATAAGAAAGCTGCATCGGGGCGCGGGAACTCTAGAGCCAGTACTGCATAGACTGTCAGATTAAAAACTTCATATTCAATACATAAAACAACTACAGTAGTTTGAAAATGGCAAAAATTGGCAAAAAAAACTTTCCTCCTCTTCTTTTATAAACATATTCATAGGTCGCATCGTTCGTCTTTCAATGAAATTGGGAATAGAAAAATTTCTTAGCTTACTCATAGTTAAAGTTCCTGAAAATTTCAATACAATCAGATCAAAATAAAAGAGCGATTGGGATCCTTTCTTCATAAGCACATTATGTAAACAAACAGTTTCGAAAGAAATGTTATTAATCGCTATTTTCTGAAAATGTCTTTTTAAGATACAAGATTAAAATATATATAATTAAAATCATCTTCAGTAATATATGTTGAATGTCATAAAAATCTATTAAATATTTTCGTATTTATTACAGTGAAACTCAGAAAATTGAACGTCCATATTTTTTAAATACAATTGAAGGATTAATCGATGTATCATTGATATCATCTTCAAGGATATAACCATTTTACTAAATTTGATATATACGGTATATATATATTTTGAATATTTCAGGAGATATTAAGAGAGTATCTCAGAAGTTTGAACATCCGCCATTTTTTAGAATTGCTGAAGCTAGAGAATTAAATTATGAAATGTCGAGATTATCTTTAATGATAGAATATTGCAACAGTGGGCAAACTGTGGCTGTTGAGCCGCATGCGGCTCCCAAAGCTACTCTGTGTAGTTTCTGATTAGCTTTGTACCTGTGTAGCTACTCTGTGTAGTTCCTGAGATCGTATTGGTTTTCAGTGCCGTTTTTCCTAAACTTTCATATTAATAATCTATAGTAGTATGCATATGTACCAATATTAGAATATTTTATTTCATAAATGCTTTAAAGATAAGTAAAAAATAAGTATTTTGAAACTTAAAGTTTTAGCTTTTAAATGATACCGGCCGAAAGAGTTGTTAACGTGGATTTTATCATCATATTTTGTATGTAAAAAAATTTAGACATTTGATGGCCTGTGTCGCTCCCATCAAAATTAATTCTAAAAGTGATTACTAGAGATTATATATATTTTTCTTTGATAAATAAGACTATTATATAATTGTGTTTATTATTATTTATAAATGCAATTTAAAATTAATAATTTCTGCGGCTCATGAATATTCAAAAATTTATGAAAAGTGTTATATGTCGCTCTTATTACCGAAGAATTTGCCCACCCCTGGAATATTGTATGAAAATGAAAATCTGCTAAATAGTTCGAAAGTTTTTAGTGTCGGACAGATAAACAGACAAGCAATATTAGCCTCAATTTTCTTCCGAAAATAGGCTAAAAATAAGCCACGTATTTATACAGTGTTAAGAAATTGGGATAATTGCTTCGATTTAGAAGCGGCTAATTGGTTGATTTAAGAAAATAAAACAATAGCATCAAATAGCCGTTTGTAAATCTTTAGCAAATATCCAAATTTCTCGATACTATATTATAATTTGTCTTTTACGTATTAAATATTTTTTTATTAGATTTAACACATATTATAAAAGTAATACCGAAAAAGATAAAATCAAAATCTAATCAAATTTTATGCCATCTTTCATTATCCAACATCAATAAACCACTATCATTAATCATCAATGGTTTAATCCAGTGATTCTCAAACACTGTGCCGTGGCACACTAGTGTACCACCAAACCTTTGATAGTGTGCCGCGAAAAATTAAGAAGGAATTGTATGTATGTAATTGTATGAATCATATATGTTAAGAGTGAAACGTGGTTGGCTGGACATCATCTTGCAGTCGAACCACTGAACCGATTCCTGTAAATAGGGTATCTTTAGAAAAATCTAACCCTCGAATTTCTGCGAAAGCCAAAATTTTTTGTCGTTATTCATAATTTAAAAATTAAATTAAAATTATAGTTTCACAAAATAGACAAAACTGCAGATGGCGCTACAACTTAATAAGGATCGTCATTTAACGATCCCATGTTCAAGTATGTCTACAATCTGAATGTAATAAATAAAAATAAATACAGTAATCTGTTAATAAAAATTCTTTGTTAAATCTAAATTATTATTTAAAATATTTAGGTATGCCGGCAAATTTTAAAATTGTTCCTCGATAGAAGAAAGGTTGAGAACCACTGGCTTAATCCCTTTGATCCTAGTCTTTTATATATATCTAACCTAAATAGGGATTACTATTAGCTATAATAAAATGTATACAATAGTACATATGCAATAGATTTCTGTGCATGCATTCATTATCTTAATAAAGTAATATATGAAATAATAAATTATGAATTTTAATATAATAATAGATTTTTTTAACATCTTGTATTTTACATTGTGATGCTTTACGTTTCGATAGCTATTAAGAGAGAAATTTATAAAATGAACTATAATTCCATTGGCGTGCCAAGAACTGAATGGGACGTATGCAGTCGAAGTTGATAGGCCTTTACTAATTTAGAACCTTTCGTTTTTCTATGCTTGGAGTTACTAATTTAGTGCTTTTCAGTCTATATCTAAAGCCTTTATATTATTATTAGTAGTACGAAAATTTTAAATTCATAATATTGTCGCACTATTTTAATACGTTTTTACTTAAGTTAATGCTGTTCAAAATAAATAAATACAGTATTATAAAGGCGTTCTGTAAAACGTAAATCGGGTATGTTGCAAATAGCAACTAAGATTGCATGTATTGCAAAGCCCGGAAAAAATGGCATCGATCGACAGAGGGGTCGAGACACGCAAAATATCTCTAATGAACTAGGATTCAAAGATCAAAGGTTAATGAGATATACAGTGTCTAGGTATCATAGTTAGCATAGCATGGGAATGGGGCACGTCACGCTGCATACTAGCGAAGAGAGAACACAGTGTCAAATCATATATACTGTGAAGCTTTCAGCCTATATATTTCGTTAGCTTTTGACCTTTGACCCCTAGTTCATTAGAGCTATTTTACATACCTCGACTCCCCCTATCGATCGTTACCATTTTTTCCGGGCTTTGCAATGTATGCAATCCCATCCAAATAGCAATAGTGTTTATACCGGTTCCGACTTGGTTAATTAACTCAGTGAATGAGTCTTACACAAAAAAAGCCCAAAAAAGTATTAATTTAAACTCAAGCATTAATTTGATGTTCGAAACCACCTGTAAAAATCATATTCCGTGAATACAAAATGAATTAAAACTATCAGCTAATGTACAATTTGTTAATCAGAAATATCGGGGATCGCTTCATTGCTATTTAATGTTAACTAAAAATACATATAGTAGTGTTAGTAATATTTATTCGTTAATAAAGATAGATTTTTACATTTCCAATAGATTAATATTTTTGAATGTATTTAAATATTATAGAATATAGAATTATAAAAGAAAAAATATATATTTATTAGGACAAATATAGCAGTCCTGATGCTGTCAAAATATGCTCTACTAACGCAGAGAGATTACAATGCAACCGCTTTATATACAGTATTTGCGATCATATTTGTGCAGTGTTTGTTATTTAAACCCTAGAAAAATATTAACTTATGAAAATTTACAGATATTCATATATTTCTAATATAGAATTTGTTGTTTTTTTATAAATTCTGTATATAAATTTATAATTTGTATACAGAATTTCGATGGAAGAATTTCTTTCTTCCATCGATTGGCTTCAGTACTTTGTCAAAAACTGAAAGTAATTATTAAGTCAAATTCACATAATAAAATTTGAATATTAACTATTCATTTAAATATATTTTCGTTTGTATTTTTAAGATAGAGTAAATAAAAGCCAACAACTTCTTTCAAGTCGGCGGCCAGATGGCCGAGTGGTAACCTGTTTGCATGCCACGTAGGAGGACTTGGGTTCGCGTCTCGAGTCCAGCATCTCCTGAAAACTTTTTTCAGGGTTCCGGGCTCGATCCCCTGCTTCGCATCCGGCCTCCTCTACGGGTGTGGGTGCAGCTCGTGGTTGGAACTGGCCCCGCCCCTTAATAATCTCACTGATTGGAAAGGGGCGTAAAAAATGCTTTCAAGTGTTTTTTAATATGCTCTTTTATAATTTATTTAGTTTTAAAAGGCATATAAATTTAACACAATTTCTTATAATGATAAACTTAGCTCTTCATGGACCCTCTTGACTCGTAAGCCTGTATCTGTCACACATTCTGCACTCTCCGATTATTACATCACTGATAACATCAATTGGATATAATCACACAAATACAGAGCGGCTCGTGCATAGGCACTGGAACTGCAGCACACCCAATTTTTCTCAATATATTTGTTAATTTATTTATATTCGCTTGTAATATTTAATTTTATCATCAATAACCCTATACAATTCTCTTTTATTTTGAATAAAAAAAAGCAAATGCATAAAACAAATTTAAATTAAATTACATATATAGCATAAAATAAAAATTAAATTATTAAATAAATTTACAGGAAATAAATAATTTATAAGTATTAACATATTGCAATTGCCAGAACCAAATCAATTCTTCTATTTGCTTTATAATGTTTCATTACATCCGGCTAAATTTGGTTTGGTGATATTTATGCTATTATTTTCTGTAGCTTTTTTTAAACATGGAGCAGTGTAATTTTATTGAGAACAGTATTCAACAAGTTGAGCCAGCTTTACTAAAAATAAGATCTTAAATCATTATTCCCTTTATTTCAGTTCTTGTTGCATTTATTATTAGAGTATATAAAAGATATTCAATAAAATAAATATGACTGTTTCTCATAAAATATTTGAAAATCACTTTAAAGTGTTTTTATGAATTGTATTAAAATTCAATAAAGCAATTTTTTTAATATAAAGCTTACTTTAAACTTATAAAAACTACATAATTTATAAATAGTTTTGTAATTTTGAACATGAATTTAGGCATATCCATTTTTAGAAAATTAAAATGTAAATAATTAATATAATCATTTCTTTAGATTAGTTTAGCTCATATAAAAATCTTTTTCCTATAAGGCATTAATTTTAAATGCCTTAGGAAAGAGATTTTGATTTGGCATTAATTTTAAATGCCAAATCAAAAGATATCTAAAGTTACCTTTTGAAGAAAATAAGTTTGAAACCACTGATCTAAATATAGTTAATGATATCTAAGTCAGAAGAAAAATTTTTCTATGTTTTTTTAAACAGAAAAACTTTTATTCTGATAAAAAAAAATAGATGATAATAATTATATCTAGATTAATGAATATTTTTGTTTAGATTTTTTTTCTTATAATAATGTATTCAGAATTTTACCTTATAGAATCAAAATTATAAATTTATTTATAAAAGAAATAAATAAAACAAATTTAATTTGTATATATTTTGTATACAATTATTTATATACTATATTTCTTTACTGTTTTATTTTTAGGAAAAACCAGATATTTTGTGAGTATTAAAATGTATGAACAAAATGTTGATTTAGCTCATTTAGACAGTATTCGCTACAAACAGTTGAAAAAAGGAGTTGAAAATGCAGTAAGTATATTTTGAAATTTAAAATGAAGTCCTAAATATAAACACTATATAAGTTTAATTACTTTCAATAGAAAAATGAAAAAGAAAATATAAAAGAAATAAATTTTTATTGATTTATTGAAATTGATTCTTAATTTAAATCCAAAAATGCAAGTTCACTTTGAATATAATTTGAATTCAGTTCAAAGTAAAACTTCAAACAAAATTGATAAGATCAATTTTTTTCACCTATTTATTATTTAAAAATTTGTTTAATCAGACATAACTGTTCTGATCTGGATTCAGGATATAATTAATTGATTCATTATTTGGAAGCAATACAATCTAAACAAAGAAAAATCTAGTTAATTGGAAATTGCATAATAATATGTTTTGCATCAACTTAATTTGTTTATGAAAAATGTTACTTAAAAATTGACAAAGAATTTATTATGTAGCTCATTTATTCACCATGTATTATTAAAATTGCTATCAACCAAAATTAATACAATATCATATCATTACAAATTTAATTCACCATTAAATATTTAAAGTACTTAATTTTAAATATGGTAATACCACAGAGTTACATAATAGATGGAACTGGGAAGCATAACGTAAGTCAAAAATTACGTAAATTGGGGTACCTACAGATTCCCAAATCCAATTTCAAGTACATACATATTAGATTTTTAACTGACTCTCTAGTAACAAGAAAACACAAAATTACAAAGGTTTATAATATGCAGTTGTAATTAAAAACTCTTAATCAACAAATCAGTAAATGAAATATTTACATAAATATATATGCACTATGTAATGGTGAAACAAACAAGTGGGCTAGGGGACAAGACAAGAAATTACCTAACTCTAAATTTGCATAAGTTGGAAATTACTGTATATTTCTTTTATAAAAATAGTTTCTGATTCATGAATACTATGTATAAAATCATTATTATATATTTGATCCAGAACTGCATGAACTAAGCTACTTCAAATGTATCACAAATATTATATATTTAAATATTACATTATAGTACAAGATATAGTTCTCTGATTGCATTATTGAACATTCAATTTTAATTAGCTGATAATATTTTTAAACTTTATCATCTATAACTAATAAAATTTTTAAGCAAGAAAAATTTTGTTATAAAGAGACAAATGTAAGTGAAAATAATTATTTTTATCCTTTAATGGCTTGAAAATTTCAACATTTCAAACATTGAAACAAGTGTTTTTGAGAAGACATACAGAAACTACATGATTCATATAAGACATTCATGAATCATCACATAAGTCAAATTTATCTATATAAATTATAGTATGATATAATTATTCTGTATATCCATTTTATGATAGCTAATATGATATATGATAAATTTTAATATTGATAGTTTGCACTTGATAATAGCGCTATCAAGAAAAATATTAGAGTAGTGTCATAATTATTATTGCAACATTATTGTGTAAATTATAATTCAAATATTATATATTAAATTTTAAAGATGATTCCTAAATACTTTATATGTAAATATTTTAGAAGTCAAGTTTATATAAGCCAAGAATCTCTTCTAATTATTTTGAGTATAAATTTGTTGAGACTATCATGAATTGTTTCTGCTTATTATTAAGATCTTTGCTATGAAGGAGTTTGTTATTGTAGAATATATTATAATTTTATTTTATATAGGAAATTATTGATTTTATGAGTTAATTCATTCTTGGAGTGAGCTCATAAACCAAGAATCAATTTCTCAAAGACAGTGTTAAAATCAGGAATTCTGTTCTCAGCAATACAATTTGGCCACAATAAATTTAGTAAAAATCAACAAAGTCAATAGTTTATGATTTAATAATAATATTATTTATCTAAAGAAATGAAAACATAATCTTTAAAATCAAGTAAATTATAATAAATTATTTATATCATATAAATGTTAATTAATTTTGGGAATTTTCATTCTTCATTATTATTGATAGATAAGTAGATGAGGTTATATTACAGATAAACTAAATCTGGGATGGAAGTTATTTACATAATATGCCATTTTGATTTTTTCCAATTTCATAATAGATGACAGAGTTTTGTTACAAATTTGCTCATACTGTACTATATAACTGTTTATATGATTTGAAATGACTTTTTATGAATGGTTAGTATCAATTTATTGCATTTAATGTTCACATTTTTTGATTTTTTTGATATTCCATATTTGAAAAATTTGCAAATCTGGGAACTTGTAAACTGAGAACTTCCTGTATAATAATTTTGAAAAATTATTTTATTTAAATAATTTTTCAATTGTATTCATAATTTATTTAAATATTTTAAATTGAAAATTTAAATGTGAATATTATGAAAATTTTATGCATATAAAAGCTCATTTAATATTTACATAATTATTAAATTTATTATTAGCTGAATGCACTTTTAAAACCAAGACTTTATCAAGTTGATAACCTGACAGTCACAAGTTTTGAGTAAGTTTTAAGAATATTTTTTTATTTTATATATTTAATATTTTTTCCTTCAGTTTTCATTTATGATTGATATAATTAATATTACAGACCTAGCCCAATGGTACATTTTCATTTTTTGGGTGAAAAAGATGATAATCAACAAGCTAAAGTTGTTCTTGAAGAAGCATTAAAGACAGGAAAAATTGATAAATACCGTGTTAATCGAACATATCTAGTATTAAAGTGGGAACCAGGTAATTTATTAAATGGAATTAAAATATTGGATATTTATTTAATAAGAAATATTAAAATAATATAAGAAATAAAAAAATATTTACTTTTTATTTAAAGCTCTTAGTATTCAGGGAATAGAAACTTCTGAGAAAATGCCAATTGTTGAAGGAACAGAATTTAGTTTAGCATGTATTGCACAAGGATCAGCATCAATGACATTTAAATGGTTCAAAGATGGTGCTCCAATTAATATCTATACTCCATATCGTAGTATATGGACATCACAAGTGCCAAAAAACTCTAAGGATCAATATACTGCTCTATTAGGATTTGATAGAACAAATGTACTAGATTCAGGTAAAATAATACCATTATTTATTGTTTTGAAATATTAAATATTGTAATTATAAAATTGATATTCATATTATATTCCTGTAGGAATTTTTACATGTCAAGTTTCAGATTGGGATAGTACTCACAACAAAAGTCTTCATATAAATGTTGTTTCAGCTCCTTTACCTTTATTAGAACCTTTAACTGCTACTGTATATCAAGGAGAAAGTTTTATTATTACTTGTGTTCCTAAAACTTATGATAAATTTGGATATACTTGGCTAAAAAATGGAAAAGTTTTAAATCCATCTCTTAAAACAGAATTAATCGAAGATCTTTATCCAGTGGGAACCAGATTACTTGTTCATTCTGCAAAATCTTCAGTTGTTTATACATGTATCATATCTAGCAATACAGGTTCTACAAAAAAAAATAGTATTATAACAGTCATTGATAAAGGTAATACTAATTTATCTATATATTTATTTATTTATTAAAACTTGAAGAAATATTGTAAAAATATTTATAATAAATTAAAACTTCACTTTAATAGCTTTTAATGGATAATCATAAAAAAAAACACATAAATTAAACTTTTTTTATTTATAATCAGAGGCGTAACTAGGATTTTAGCGCCCATGGCAAATGTATAGCTTGAACGCCCTTGAACTGTTCTTAAGGGGAATTTACCATATCCCTTAAGAGATTCTGGCGCCCTTGGACTGTTGCGCCCTTGGCAACTGCCCAAATGCCAACGCCTAGTTACACCTCTGTTTATAATAAAAAATATTTTCATTTTTTAACAGTATTGATAATCAAATTAATCCAAATAACAGCATAAAATGATGGCTTTCAATATTTTTTGGGATACAGAACTCTATAAATAACAGATATATATTACTCTAAATATTTTATATTCATTCATTCTATATATTAGATACAGTAACTAAAACATACTTAATTGAATTTTATATATATTATTCCAACTACAGGATATTAATATAGATGGGATTGTAACTGCTCTCTTAATATAAATTTTAAAATATTTCGATTTATATAAAATTTTATAAAACTATTGAAGTATAATTGCACAAACCATATCTCTGAAAATAATTTACTCATAATTCCCAATATTATTTATTCCATTTATATAATGTCACCAGGATTCAAATTTTTAAATGTTTTTTTGAAGTCACAGTTTTAAATATTCTTTTGTTATTAAAATGATTTTAAACAGAATAGATATTATTATTATTTTAAATATTTAATCTATTTATAAAAAAATGTATATTTTTATTACATTTATAAAATTGTACATAAAATATCTAGTTTTTGACCAAAAAAGTATTAACAATGTAAATTTCAAAATGGTAAAAATGGTATACGTTCATTATTAAGCATACAAAATAAATTCTATAGGTGTTTCAAATATATCAAAAATACCATTTTAGATGAGTTAAATTAAAAAAAAAGACATTTTTCTTCATTATTGAGAAGAAATGTTGTGACTTTTAATAATGTTATTTTTAAAATTGGTTTAATAAATCATAATAATGTAAACAGATATTACTGTAACAATATATGAAAAAATCCCAGTTTAAAAATTACTTGCATAAATTAATCCTTATTGCAAAGAAATAATAATTTACAATAACTTTTAATTTAATGTAGTTGGAATCAATTGATTTCAAAAATAACTGACTAGAATCTATCAATATCTATCTATCTTATTATCATTAAATTCAAAGCTTTCCACCATGCTATCATTCAATGGTATCAGATTCTTTCAGATGTATTGGCCTTCAGAAATTTAAATGCTTGATTTGATTTCAGTGAAGACATATAGAAAATGAATCAAACTTTCAAACGATAGTTGATAGGAAATAAATAACAATTATAAATGTATTAATACATAGAAAACTTAAAGCTCATAAAAGCTGATATGGCAGTTACACTACTGGGTTCAATCTTTTTTATTTGTTTGAAATGGAATATAGCTAATTCTTTATTATTGCTAATATTAAAAATTCAATTAAAGTCTTCTCAAGTTGAGTAATAATTTTTTATAGGTTAGATGAATGTATATTCTTAAAGATGAGCAAATGTAAAAAACTTATAATTAAATGAATGCACAATTTATGTACATTTTTCTTTGACTACCCATTAAAATCTACTAAATTGAAGTTTTAATTTGCAAATTATTATTCATATCTTTATATAAGAGTTAGTTTAGATTGTTAGGATTATTAATCTGTTATTCTTAATATCATTTAATAATTAAACATTAAGAATAGTAATGAAAAATATTTAATAATAATCTCTTTAGTAATTTGATGGTTACATATATATTTATGTAGGTGTCTAAAAATGATGGTAAATATTTTCAAAATGAAACAAATAAAAATAAACGAAAATGCCCCAGTAAACATGGTTCCCAAATCAGTTTTTATGAGAAAAACAGCAATTCTTTGTTAAATTGATTACTTTAAGAAGGAACTGAACCAGCTCAAAGTTCCTATGAACTTTCTGAGCTGGTACAATTTTCCCTATATTGAAAAACTAAGGTCCCCTAATATAAATTTGAAGTGCAAATTAGCCAAATGATGTTTAGAAAAACTAGATGATTATCAGTATAGTTTTTCCTCATCATCAGAATTTATTAGTAAACTTAGTTCTTTGATTCCTGAATAGTTGGAATTATTAGCAGTTATGGTTTATGAAAACTATACCTTTCTCTGAATCTGGAAAATTCTATAAAACACCAATTTACCTGGTGTTTACTTGAAAATATTGCTAATTTTGAATAATATGCTAATACTCTTAGAATATTTCCTCATTGATTTGTTGAGTCATTTTTTTTTATATTTAACAATAAATTCTATAGACAGACAAAGGGGACCATGGCAGGAATCCTTGTGGAAATAATATTAAGATATGTTAAAAGAGAAGTTTTAGTTGATTTTGAATTGCATTTTAAATTTTTTATGGATTATAAAGATGATACCTATAATTTGGAAAATGGAAGATAAAACAAAAATTAGTTCAAGCTCTAAGTGTAAAAAAAATATAGGATTAAAGCTTATTTTATATCAGAAAAGCCATGAATTCATTCATTTTTTGGATATATAGATTAAAATAAATAATAATATGTATGAGACAGAGGTGTCTTTAGAAAAATCTACTGTGGCTTACAGGACATTATTCCTGCCTGGTCAGGTAATCCAGTATGTTATAAGAAATCTGCCTTTCAAGCATACTTTAGATATATACTAATCCATTGTACAAATGCACAAAGTAAAAATAATGAATTTAATAGAATCATAAAGGATGGCCTTAAACATGGATAAATCCATGATCTCCATCTATAATAAAATTTTTTCAAATTAATGCCCAAGGCTAATTTTGCAAGAAAAGAAAATCATAATGAAATAATGAACATAATGAAGGCTGTTGGGTTAGATGGTCGCCTGACCCAATAGCCTATAAAGTAGCAGCTTTTAATTTTTATTTTAGAAGAGCAGAAAACTATATAACAGAAGAGCAGGACATGGAACAAGAACTTAAATATACAGGGTCGTGCAGGTAAATCCAGAAAAATCATGATGTAATTAAAAACGACAAATTTGCAAGAAAAAATAAATTTATTATAAAAAAAAAACTAGATAAAAACATATTTACATTATTTACAATTGCAGTTTACTCTATGTAGCCGCCATCTGCTGCTACAACTTTTTCCAGGGAAGTCCGGAAACTCTGACACGCACACATCACCTCGTCTCAGTCTAACGAGGTCATGACCTTGACGATGGAAGCTTTCAGGGAGTCTTTGCTGTTGTGGTGGGTTTCATTGACCTTTGATTCGACAACGCCCCACACGTATCCTTAAATCACACATGCAATAACATCGTGATAGCGTCTGCGACAAAATAACGACGATAATCGCATGTTTCTTCTCACAAATCGCTGGCTATGTGAAACCGCCTTTACAATCAGACCGCTTTCGATGTTTGACCCAATCAGGATTGACTTCCTCTGTCTCAGACTCCCTGAACCTTCGCTAGGTCATAAACCTACTTCTTCTTGTAACCGAATCACTCGATTATTTCTCGTGGCGACTTTCCGGCGCGAAGAGAATCGAGTATAGCCACTTTCCGATCGTGCACTGCACGTGCTGATGATGCGGCAGCCATTTTGTGAATTCCTAGTCTCTGCCAAGGTCATTACCATGCACGTGCAAGTATAGCCAAATTATCGCCCAACCGGAAATAGCACAAATTCCTTCATTAATTATTTCCGGATTTACCTGCACGACCCTGTATATATAATGTAGGTTATGAGCATGGTTATGATAAGCAATTTTTAAAGAACATCCATCACAAAGTTAAAAGGACATTACAAGGTGAGAATATCAACAAAAGCAATAGTAACATAACAAATATGGATTACTTACTAGTCCCATATACTATGAAAAACCTGAGTTTTACAAGAGAAGTACAAGGAAGACTGGAAAAAGATTAACGATATGCAGGGCGCTAACCATTTTTAATAAACTGTGCAACGAGAAGACCCGCTTCAATACCATGAAAGACTGGGAGTGTATAAAATATCCATTAAATACAATAAGACATAACAGCAGGAAGCATATCTAGGAGTCACTACTAGGACATTAACACAGAGGTTGGAAGAACATAGTAAAGACATTGATATGGGAATACTTACCACAGCTCTAGCAGTGAAG
>WUQG02424226.1:0-14904 GCA_011317285.2 Androctonus mauritanicus | reverse complement strand
ATAATTATCAGAGATATTGTTAGGTTACCATAGCTACACTTTTTAAATACAATAAATGCAACAAGAGATAAAAATAAAAAAAAAGGTGAAAAAATGGTGAAAAATAAATATAACATAGTATAAAATGAATGCTAAGGTTTATATAATATACAAAAAATTAATCTAAGATATAAGTCTATTAAGACCAGACACTTTAGGTGCATCATTTCATGATTATACATAGTTAAAAAACTAATCTAAATCCATTCAGTTTCGTTTTGTCCAAGAGGAACTTCCATGGGTCCGGCACTTCTTATGAAGGGTGTTCATTCAATAGTTTTTCTGTTTTCCCTTTAGTATATATTTCCATACTTTCTGCCAGTATTGCATGTTTCCCTTTTCTTATTGTTCTTATCACCTGTGCTTCCTCCCAATTAACTTGTATATCACTTCCATAGACTGTTGTTGCAATGCTATGTTCGTTTTTCCTTTAGCTATATCTCTTTTGTGTTCTGCTAGTCTATGGTCCAATGTTCTCTCAGTTACTCCTATGTATGCTGTATATGCTGTATTCTTATGTGTCTTATTATTTTCAACTGGTATTTTATATACCCCTGTTCTATCTTTTCTCCTCTTTCTGTCTTTCTCGTTTCTTAGTTGGTCAAATAGTGTTGGGTGCCTTGTGTATGTTATCCTTTTTATTTGTTTTTTTAGCTAATTTCTTAGGAACCTTGTAACTCCTCATTGTATACAGTATAGATTCAAATTCTTGATTTTTTTTCACTTTTTTCTTATTTTTATCTCTTGTTGCACTTATTGTATTTAAAAAGTGTAGCTATGGTAACCTAACGATATCTCTGATAATTATTGTTTTATGAATTTAAAATTATTCTAAATTATTGTCTGCCTGAAGATGATGCTAATTGCATCGAAACCATTTCTGTAATAAAATGGAGTTAATGCTACTGCTTATTAGTGCTTTTATTTATTTAAAGTAGATTATATAGTAATAAAGCAGTTAAGTGACATCATGGATTAGAACAACTGTTCTTTTTTGTGATCTGTAATCCTGTATATATTTTATAGCTGATGATGATTACTTTTACTAATTGAAAACATTTCTATTATTAAAATAATTTTTACTGGAACTGCTCTTTAGTGCTTGATGTCTGATTTTAATGATTTATTCTTGCCATCTTAGAAGATATCTCCATTTAATTGGGGGTTGTTGATAATCCCAATTGTAGATGTTAAAGAAATGAAACTCCTCTTCATGTGTGTGAAATTATGGATATTTCAGGACTAAGATATAATCTAAGGTTGCATTTTCCTGCACTGGAAGATCTTTTTATGATCCCATTGAGTAAGATACTGAGAAGACGGGACTTCTGATGGGATAATTCTGTTAGGGATGCACAATATATCACTGGATGATCATAGTGCTAGGGATATTTTTTTGCCCCCATTTACGACTCGTACTCTTATGGGATTCTACGTTATACTTTTCAATTATCGTTATTTTAGTTCTGTATGCTTCCTGGTATTAAGAGGATTTCAATTTAACGGATGAAGAAAATGCAATTTTACTTTTAAGTGCGATGTTTCTGTTAATACTTCGAATTCCGAAAGATACGTTTATCCATTAGCACTTAAATTCAGTGAAATTCGAATCAACCAGAGTATTTAATTTCGTGAAAATCAAATTCAATGACTTCATTAACAATGTTGTCAACTATATATCCTGTCATCATAATCATTTCTTTTCTTCATGTTCTACTTTTTTCTTCTTTGATTAGTAATATTATAAAAGTTTCTTCCAATTTATCTATATCATATACAGTAATTACTTCAGAATTATTATTTAGATTTTTCTTTTTTTCTTTATTTTATATATCTCTCATATATATAGAAGAATTGTAAGTTGGTAATGCAAACCGAAGATAGATGTTCAAATCGATTTCGAGTATAAAATTCGAACGGAATTTGTTTAAAATTTTTTAGTTTCCTTCATATGAACTCAAAAATACTATCATAGAAACTAACTAATCAATATTGAGCTTTATGCTTGTCAATCAGAGAAATGCCTGTTGAGTGCCCATGACAAAAAAAAAAAACAAAAACAGTTAAGATGAAGGTACAAACGAGTGAAAAATTTAAAATACGATTATAAGTCATAACAACAACAGATCGCCAATATTTTTGTTTCTCAAAGACATATATATATATAGGCTATATTAAATGTATACATTCTTTTGGTTTCTATTCAAATAGTTCGATATCGTTTGTGCCACCAAAATCAATGATACGACAATGGCAACACAATGATTTTTTGAGTTACTTTCTCGGAATCGAGACCTTTACCGAAGCTTAAATATTTAAAACAAATTGAAAAATCGTTTGATTTCAGATAGTAGCAGATTTATTCTTTCAGAATCACGAAATTATCTCCCTATAGTTTATTATTGATAATCATAATGTTTAACATCGGTGGTTTACAGCAGAATATTAATTACTATCATTTTAATTAAGATTTACAGTATTTTAGAATGTTTTTCTTCTATATGTAACCCATAGAAAAATCATAGTAATCGAATTTGTTATGATAAAAAAAAACCCCGAAACTGATTGAACAAAAATTTATGAAATTCATCAAAGTTTCCAATTTATTTTTTCGTTTCAAACATTAAAAAATTTTGATTCTTACATATATATCTTCCAAAAATCGAAGATGTATATTCTACTGTAATTTATACGATACAGATAATAGTTTAATCTCGTATTTTCCACTAACATTATTTTAGAACATGAAAAATCGTAATTTTTCTATGACGAATGTTCTTTTGTTACCTGACGTAGTAGAACAGAATTTGATAAATTGTTTACGCAGATTAAACAACAGTTTTTGAAAATTCCAGATAACGAATCGCAATTACAGTATACAAATATTTGTACCAGAACAAAATCTTGTGCATACACGTGTATACTATACGTAAGGCTGTATATTTGTGTGTTTTGCATGCTGTTAAAATATATAGGGCCTATATTTTAATTGAAAGTAAAGGAAATCAATTTTTTTTAATATATGAGAGAGAAATATTTGATTAATAGGGAGGTCCATCATAGTAGTGACCAGCATTTTAGTCACTTAAAAGTATTTCCCAAACATTTTTGGTTGTGTTACTTCATTTTGTGCGTATAGTAGACATTTTTTTATATTTATCTTAATTTAATTAATTGCCACAACATATATTCTTATCAAAAACTGCTCTTTGGCACTGACAGAGTAAATACTCCATTTTTAAAGATTATTAAATGAGTAAATAACCGTAACAAAGAATTATATACAGAGCATTATCTTCCTTTAAAACTGAATTATACCTATCGAAACTTACGAAGTAATAATGCAAACTTTGATTTACATATTCTAAGAATTGGCAGCGAATTCTTCTGATATTACAGATTGAGAAATAAAGTCTTTGTCATGAAGAGGCTTTGCTGTTGATACATCATTTGCATGACCATTAGTTTCGGTACTGTCAAAGACTATTCAAACGAATGAACAAGAAGGAATTTGTTCGATAAATTCTTGTCGTGTTTAAAATAAATAAAAATTCTATTTATTCGGCACGTCTAGAAATTTTATAACAATATGAGTATAAACTTAAAACATTTCTGTAAAGCCATTCAGAAATGATCGACTCATCAACTTCGTCGAGTGTTACAGAAACGATTGGAAATTTTGTTAGAAAAATTCCGTAATAAATTTCGTCTATTAAAAGACGAAAATAAAATCAAAATAAAAAGATAAAAATGTTTCTGAAGTCTCTAGTGTGGCATACTATTAATAAATATAAAAAAATATATGAAAATTTGATAGGGAATACCAACTTTATAAAATGATAAAATGGCATTTTTGATATTTCTTAAACATGTGTAGTTTATTTCGTGTACAAGCGTGTTATGATCAGAACATAAGTTATTTTTCTCGTGCACTTGTCACCGTATAAAAAAAAAAAAATACAGGTAGCCCGGATAGTGAATAGAAGTCAGTACAACTAAAAAAAAAAGAAAAAAAAAAAAATCAGGCTTTTCGCGAACACGCAAAGCAGAACGTGACTTTTCACAATTCCCTTTCTAACTGGTAGTTGGAATAAAGAACTTCCCTTGGATAAAGACCTCTTTGGAGTGGGACGAGTGGACTGTCTGCATTGCTAATGCCACGATTGGCACTTCACTGTCGCTCTTGCAGTCATCATTACAGTAAAAAAAATCGACCTGAGCCTTCTCTTTCCATGTTGCGCATTGCTCTAGTTCGAAAATGTCCGTCTTTATAGCACACTAAACGTCCTTACTCCATGATGCACGACTAAAACGAATAGAGAACCAAGACCTCCATCGACCATCTCTGGAATTCTTAAGTCTACTTTATATTTTTCTCAACAGCAAAGAAATGTATATAAATTAATTTGTATTTTAATACGCTTTTTTTTTTTTTTTTTTTTTAAAGTAGTTTTAAAGTTTGAAGAGTTTAGTTTTCGAGTTTGTTATTTATATTTTTATACTTATATATATATATATATATCGTACATTCGTTTATTACTTTTTGTTATTCTATAAAATGGACATATTTTGATATTTCCATATTTATGCAAAAAATAAAACCGAAATTTACGTGCAGATTTTTTTGAATTTTGATTTTTATAACCTTAGCTTTGGTTAGATTTAGTTTAAAAACAAAACAAAAAAAATTATTATTATTTTTGTTTTTTAGAATTTACATACTGTATCTTTTAAAAATGCATGGTTATTTTAATTTGATTATTTTTAACATTTTTTATTTTTATATATATATTGTTTCGAACAGGCTAAATTTAAATTCCTTGTTTTATTTTTTTATACAATACTTTTTTTTTTGCTTCTATTTTTTTCGACTTCTTCACATTTTTATATTTTTTATAACTTTTATTTACGAGTGTTTTTTTTTTTAAATTTCCTGGTCGGACTTTATCAAATTTTACACGAATTTATACTTTAATATCACAATATTCGTTCTGATCTATACAATCTTTGGATATATATTTTTACTTTTATACCTTTTACCGTTTCACATGTTGCTACTTTTATATATCCACACGGTATTATCTTCAGATTTTTTTCCCTATTTCCTCTGTCATATTTACCTCGATATCTAAACAAACTTCGAAAATCTTTTCGATCGCATTCAATCTTTTATCGTTTTCCGAAGCCACGTTTATTATTTTAAAATCTAACTATTAAGTTGTATTTTCTTGGATTTTTTTTTTTTTTTTTTTACTAAAATTAACCGCATAAATTTTTGTAACGGGAACAGTCTTAAACTTGTTGACATAATTCATTCTTTTAAAGGGGTGAAAAAGATACGTCATGTAAGTACAGATAATGGTGCATTAAATTCTCCCTTATCGCACTCATCCAGTCAAGTCTTACTCACACCGTTTAGAAGCGGGAGTTGTTTTATTGTCGTTCAAAGCAGACAGCTAAATAAAATTAAGTAGTAGTATAAAAACTCATTCTATCGTATCTTTTACCGTTATACTCCAACAACTTTCGAACATTTACTATAACGGTTAACATTTTTACAGCACATTCTCCCTCACTCGTCTTACCTTTCTTAATTGGCGTTTACGACACCGTAAAATATATAAAATCTTACGACGATTGCATAAAATGTAAAATGGATGATCGTACTAGAAATGCGTTCTAAACCTTTAAAAAAAAAAAAAATCGTCACTGATGTTTTCACATTATTATTATTATTATTATTATTATTTTTATTTTTTTATTCCTTCTGTCTCTTGGAGGAAGAAAAAAAATTTTTTAGCGATTTAAAATGGTTCTATTAACTTGTACTTTTTTCGAAAAATTACCACGTTTAAATTTTTAAAACGTGTAATTTTCGAATAAGAAAAATCGTGAAATTATCGCGATTTTATAACGCATTTTATTATTTTGATTTTTCTGAGAACGAGATGCTCTTCACGTTATAATTTTTATGTGGAAAGCGAAGAGTTTTTTTTAATAAAAAATTTCGCTTCGTTAAACGTTTTTAATGGCTGTATAAATATAATTCTTGTTTTGTGTCAATTCTTCTAGGATAGTAAATAAGTTAAGCATCGTTTATAATTAATAGTTCAGTTTTAATATTTCATAAAAAATCGACAAAGACGAAGACGACGACAACAACTACTACTGCTACTACAACGGTACGAATTCCGACGTATTCAAATTAAAACGGCATCTAAAACATACTAAATTAGCATCTTCATAGTTCTAAAGAATAGAGTTAGAGCTTAGTAATCAGTGTATTAAGTTTAGTAGCCTGCAGGAGTTGAAACTTTAATTAAAGCGATAATATTTATGTTGTGTTATTTGGCTTTTCTATCCTCCGCTCCGGGGTTCTACTTTGGTCGCACGACTATTATTCACTTGTTATAGATGTTGTTGGTTGTACAGATGGCAATTTAACTTTCAAATAAACGCGTCCCCGATTGCACATTGATTATTTTTACACTAATTCTACGCCGTATGTTATTTCGAATTGGGATAGATTCTTAATGCAGAAGGAAGAAGGTCAGATACGTCTTGATAGCAGCGAGTTGTCGATGAGAAACGACAACTCGCTGCTCTTCTTGAGAGGGAAAATTTAAAGAACGATAAATGATTAAACTACAATATATTCCTAGATGGTTCGCCATACGTCATAGAAAAGAAATAACGTAACGGGAGAGACATTTTAACGTTTTTTTAATACTTAAAAATTGTTATTAACGTTTCGAATTTCGAAGAAGGAAAGTATGGACCGATCACAATAGATAACTTTTGTTAATTTGCGATGATGCTATAGAAAGAAAATGGATAATCGTTACTATAGAAACAAATCTTTTGTTATTATCGGAAAGGATCGTGGTGCTATTTAGGATGATAACGAATAGTTTACCTTGTTATCCGAAACTCTGCTTTGTTAAGCTTACAAAGAAGGAAATTGGCATTTGTGATTGAATAGTTAACATCGTTCTGTGTATGTGTGCGTGTACAAATACTTGTTATCTCAAGCAAATAGGATAAAGCTTGTAACACGCGATATGTACAGACTCCTCATGTAATTATCTGTTGAATTGTTGAATAAGATCCTGGAGATATCTAGGTAGCACCAGAAATGATTATCATATCGGCCAACTTAATTATACTGAATAATACTAATAGAGATGAATATTTATAACGGGGTACATGATAATTTATAAACCTCTACCACATTTATTTAAGTCTGGTAGCTGGAAGGTATAACGATCAGCATCTCTTAACTAATTGGAAATAAGTATGGATACGTCTAAGAAAGATGTTTAATTTCTCAAGTGAGGTGGATGAACTTATAATCTTTCAACCTTTCGGTTTTGCTTAAATTCGATTAGACGTTAATTTCTAAACGAATATTTAATATAATCTAAACGAAAACGATCGTAACTTATCCTCTAATAACTCGATTTGAAGATTCAATGTGAGTTAAAGTAACGATCACTTCGATTTTTCTGATTTCGTCCTAATTTTTTTTTTCTTTTATTCTTTCTAATCGAAAATTTTTAACGATTTTTAATTTATTTTTATGGATTTCCATCCATTCTCTTCGTTATCAATAATAAAAAAAAAAAAAACGGAAACGTCCTTAAGAAAATTCGAACTGAATAATTTTTTTTTTTTTTTTAGCAATTTTTCGGTAGGAATATTTATAAATTTATTTTGGCTATTGAGTAGAAACGAAGCTAATTAGTGGAATTATTTAATCATATTGTTTATCAGGCGTGAGAAATTATCTGTTTAAAGCTAAAATGTGTTCAGATTCTACCTTATTAAAGAATCTTTCTTGGATTTTCTACGTATGATACGAGTGTTAACGCAGTTTTATGTCGTTCGAGTCTGGTCTTAGGTGGAAATAAGATTTCATTTAAGAAAATTCTTCGCTGTTCTAGTGGCTTTTTTTGCCGAATTTGAGTCGTATAGATGGCTATCAGCATCTCGCACCTAATATAAACTTCACTTCTCTTCCTAAATAGATGGAGTAAAAATGTTTTATAAACCCCCTAGGCGTTTATGGTTGTCTGCAAAGTCAAAGTAAAGAACCGATGTAAGCACACTAAACATTATCAATTGAAACAGAAAACAAGAATATAGATCGATTTGTTAAAACTTAGTCCGTGAAAACTACCTTAGATAATCAATATTATTGATCCGACGTTAGCAGTTCTAAAAAAAAAAAAAAAAGAACAATAACCTTAGCGTAGTTCGATGCAATTTTTTTTTTTTTTTTCTATATTTAACATTTATTCTAAGCAAAATTAATAACACGATTATATATATATAACTTATATTATTAAAGAAAGATAATTGTTTAGTCTTCATAAACATTAATTAACTAATCGCGTAACGTAATAGTAATTTTCTCGTTAACAGTTATATCAAGATGAAACAATAAAATAACAATTTTGAAGTAATAAATCAAAGGAAATTCTTTTTGGTTAATTATATTATTATCTTAATCTAGAGATATAAAATATTTTTGTCGATATTTTAGCAGAAATTTTTAACGTTTGGCTTTCGGAACTCGATTATTTATTAGATTAATGACGATCAAATTTTAAATTATTAAAATTATATATCGGCATTTATATCTGCAGTTTTTCCTCCCTCGCATTCACAATTTTTAACAGTATTTTTTTATGCTTAATTTTTTTTTATCATCATTCATATTTTCAATATTATTATTATAGTTATGGTTTATTAAGTTACCAGATTATATATATATATTTTTAGTGATTTATTTTGATTTTTTTTTTTTACAAAGATACTTTTACCCTTATTTGTTTTTTATATATAAAAAAAAATAGGATTATCTGTATTATCCAGTAAGATTTTCCTTTATCATTTTCTTGTTAGGTTCTTGTTTTTTTTAAAGGCAGAAAATCCTGATTGATTAAATAAGGATAGAATCTTTTCCCCCCTCTTGTTATCTTGACAATTGTGGACTTCTTTATATAGATATATATGCGAGATTTTTCCATATTTTCTAATAAAAAAAAATTTTTATAAATATATTTTTCAATCTGTGTTTTTAAAAATTTAAAAAACTTTTCTAAATAATTTTATATTATTATTATTTTTTTTTTTTTATCTTTCGATAATAAGTTTGGAAAATATTAAAATCCAATAATCCATAAAATAGAATTATTATTTTTTTATTTTTTTCGATTTATTTATATAATTATCGAGTTGATTGAAATCCATTTTAATATTAAAATCGATTTTTTTTAATCGAGTTTCAATTATAAATTGTCTCAACCATAATTTTCTATTTTTCAGACTTTTTTTTTTTTTATCATTAGTTATTCGTCGTAACTATAACTGTTGTGTTGCATAAATTTATACACTGGTGTAGAGAGCATTAAACAGAAAATTTATGAGTATACAAGCGCATAAATGTTTAACGTCTTCTGGTAATACATATTCAATGATAACGTTTGGCCATGGCGGATTTTCTGTTTTCCATCTCTTTATTTTTCGCATTTAAGTAACTCCAAACAAACAAACAAACGTGTATGTAGAGATTAAGTTTTACGATAGGCATAAATGTTGGTACCAAGGATTGATTTCTCGGTAATAATTGAATATAAATCCATAACGAGAGTTAATATAATAATAATTGGAGATAGATATTCCAACTGAGTGTTAACTCTTCAATTTATGCCAATGCGCTTAATCAGGAGAGTTAATTCTCAATTCTTGCATAAATATTATGCAGAATTAACTTCTTAATATGTACGCAGATCGATGATGAATATTCGATGGAAAATATACAAAATTAACCACAAAAAAAGCAGGTTAACAGAGCTGGAGGAAGGGGGGGAAAAAAGCGAAATTCGAACGAATTAAATAAGAATAATGGTAAATTAATTATTCATTTCTGTTAAGGTAAAATTATAATCCATAAATCTTGACCGTGTGCAACGTAACACTTCTGTGCTACGTAACAGAATTTGCTGTTATCCGTAACGCTTGACATGGAAGAACGTGATCGGCGTTATAGAGCAGTTTGTGTCTTAATATCATCTCGTCCCTCGGGTAATATTGTCAGCAGATTCTAATCTCGTTCATCTTTTCGCCCTCGGGACATCACGTGATCGGAACCGTTATTAAATTTGAAACGATTTCGTGAAATTTTGCTATATATCTATGATTATTTCTCTTTCTCTTTCTCTTTAAAACAGAAAAATACAAATAATAGTTGAAAAAAAAAAGAGTAAGTTTTAAAAGTTGAAGATTTTTGGTTTATTTTTAAGAAGATTATATCGAGATCATTATAAGAAGCTTATTTTCATGTCTGTCATGTATCACATTCAGATTTTATTTTGCATTTATGTTTGTTTTTTTTTTTTTTGTTTTTCTAATATATGAAAAAACTATACTTAATACCGGTAGAATGCTCAATACTGCAGATGCGGTAGAAAAAAAAATTCTTATGAAGTTAAGAAATCTTTTCGATATTGATTTAATCTTCGTTTTTTTTTTTCTTTTTTAAATCTTATATTAAGTAGGTTATTTTAAATACTGTAAGCTTATTATATTTAAATATTTTATTAACTTTATTAGAACTATTATTTAAAGATCATATTGAGGAATTTTTCTCGAATTTCCACTTTAATTAAATTTTTCCCTATTTCATGTTTATGTTTAAAGTTTTAGGTAGTTTACTCGGTCATCATGCAATTTTATTTTTTTTCAAGTAAATTTTTCCGTATTTAGTTGGTGTTTACAGCAAAATTTTACTTCCTTTTAACACACACACATATATATATTTCCTTTCTATTTTCCATAAGTATGACAGAAGAAAAATTTTTAATAAAATAATATGCTTTTTACTCCTATTAAAATTTTGAATAATTTTGTTTAAGAAAAATTTATATATATATATATATATAGTCTACAAGCATGTTTCTGAATGAAAACATAAAATTGCCATTTATGATAGCAACAAATATGCATGTTTTTGGTTTCAATCCATTAGTAATTCGTGCAGACTTTCTTAAAGAGTAAACTCATGGTTTATTCATGAAAAGGGACAAAATGAAATGGAGAAAATGCATTATCTCTTTAGCAATACAGTAGATAGATTATTAAGGTTTGTACTACCCTAATTATCTATTTGTACTTTACAACATTTTTGGGGGAAAAAAAAAATATAAAAATAAAAATCCGCAGCAGGATAAATATTTGATGTTCTTCTATGGAGATAGGAGTACATTTTGTAAAATTAGATGGTTTCGCTTTTGAATTTTTAATCAAATAAAATTCATCGATTGTCTAGGGAATTATTTAGTTAAATGCATTATTGTTAGATTCGAATATATTTCCATACTTTTCTTGATAGTTGTTTATCGCACAAATTGTCATAAATGCTTTAAAATTATACTTTTTTTTTTTTTTTTATTCGATAGACCAAGCGTTAAAAAAATGAAGAATTTTATGAATAATTAGAGAGTTTTATAAGAATGTAATCAACAAATATGTAGATATGCAAATTTTTTTTTTTTTATAGAAAACTCTAGAGGAGCGAATGGAAAAATGTGGATTGTAAAAAGTTCAATATTAAAAATGGTTAAGATCTGATAACAAAATAAAGTTTGGTATGATGGCAAAATCAAAGTAGAATAATCGATCAAATGGAAATATTTTAGGATGCTCTCGATAATTTTGTAAAAATAACAATAATAATAAGGTTCTAAAAAAAATTACAGCATTTGGAAAAAGTAGATTTAAGAAAAAAACTTTGATGCAGTTATCAATAGACATAAATCAGAAAAATATATATCAGGGGAAGTAGAAAAATTACTTTATACAGTATATTGAACTTTTTATGCTAGCATTTGTCCCTATTGGTAGAAATGGGCCTGGTTAACGATTCACTCTCTGTGATTCACTTAAAGGTTTCAGTCATATATAAATCCCCGCCTCCTGGCCAAGCCAGATGCTAGAGAGCCTGCTGATGTGGAAAAAAATGTGGAGATTCTAGATTTTTTTTTTTTTTTTTCGGTTACGAACTAGGAAAATACCATTCGGTCACTCGGCCGATATCTGATATACAGAGAGGGAAATATCGATAACCAAAACTAAAATTAGCTCTCGAACATCTACGTAAATTTCTAATTCACGTTAATCTTACAATTTTCGTTGTAAATTTTCGACCATTTTCGAAATTACATGTTCGGAAATTGTTGTATATAGTGTTAAAATCGTATCGAAAACACCTGCAACATTAAAGCATGTTTTATGTTAAGTAGAATATGTCTTAGAAAAATCTCTTTTTTTTTTTTATTTTTATCGATTGCTCTAATAAAAGAATATATATATATATGCAGAATATAAGAAAATAAATGGATTTTATATAGAGATAGAATTAAATTAAGAAAGGTCTGCAAAATATTTCTTTAAATGGGAATAAATTGTGCGTGTTGTACTTAATAGTGCAAAGCGCTGATCTGGTAATTGCGAACAAACTTCTCTCTTCATGAAGAGTGAGTAAAGTGGACATGTATAGTAGATAAGAGGCATAGAAATCTACTGCCGTGTCTAAATCACCATGTCCAATTTACTGGCACATTTGTAGACGACATGATACATGGCCGGATATGTCACGTGGTTGGCATGAGTCAGTTGCTTCGGTGACAGATGTCGGACACCAAATGGCCAGCTTTACCTACACCTCCGGGAGTTGATGGATCAACGTGGATATTAACGATAACACTGCGAGTAAAATATCTTACTAGAAAACAAAATTAGCCTTATCGTTTTAGAAGAGAATTTATCGCTTCGAAGTTCCTTCTACACAAATTCTTTTTTTTTTCTTTTTTTTTCTTTCCTCGTCTTTAAAAATACCCGTTCCTCAAATAGATCTGATGAAAAATGATATATATAATGGTATTTTCTACTTAAATTCGCTATTTTCCTAGCAATTGAGCGATGTGAACTTATACTATTGCATGCAGGAAATATAAGTTACAGTTCAATACATCAACCGTCTATCTCCAACTGTTCCTTCTATTTCCATTTCTGGGAAAATGGTCGCCAATGTAAAAAGTAATCACAACATATATATAAATCTATATTTCTTGAATGGAAACGTTTGCTAGAGACGTGGACTGATTGAATGAGAGTTTTTTTCTGCGACATTAAGCTATTTAGTTTGAAATTAAAATAATAATTGTGAACTAGTTACTATGGAAGAATCTCAAAAGAAAACGTTTTTATACGTTATACACAACGAAACATCTGTCTAAAACTTGAGTAGATCATTAAATTTATTTTAGAAATAAATGGTTCGGATTTTAGATCCAATATTTTAGAAATATTTCTCAAAAAAAAAGAAAAAGAAAAAAAATTTGATCTATGTTATCCAAAATACTAGTTTAAAATATATTTTCCAAGAAGTATATCATATTTTACCTCAAAAATATTGATCCATTTTAAACGTATTTCGGAAAAATGGATTGCTATTTTATTCCAAAATCATTGCACGGTTCTACATTCTAAAAATTATATTAAATTGCCTCGATAATCTATTCTCAGTCGTGTTTCCGGCAATATATCTGAATTTTTTATTTTTTTCTTTTTTCCACCCATCACGAGTTTGCTTCCGAAGAGATACTTTCCCGTAAAATGAAAAGAAAATTTTCTTCTTCTTCTTCTTCTTCCCTTTACTTATCGCCTTGTGCTCCTGTATATATTTGCTTTAGAATCCACAGAAACTCTTGCATTACTTTATTTCTACCTTCCTCATGAAGCAAAATTCAAAAACGGAGAGAGTGCAGAGGTTTTTTTTTTTTTCCTGTTTTGCTTGCTTTCTCGATCTCCACTTATTTATTTGAGTTTCTACTTTGAAAAGAAGATTATAACCGATATTTTAAACGTAATTTTGGAGACAGATTAGGAAATTTCAATAAAAAAAAAAAACTATTTTATGTATTTTTTTTTCTATATAAATTACTCTTCTCGCATTTAAAATCAAAACAAAATCCCGCATGGAAAGCAAATTAAATTATGCATAAATCCGAGTAGTGAGCACGATTCATTGTTATGATAATAGCATTACATTACACAGGTAAACTAATGTGCTTGGCTTACAGTAATTAAGCTGTAGTAGATAAGTGTATCCAGAGAGAGAGAGGAGATGTAAAGAGATGACCAGAAACGTTTAGAAGTCCAGCATCACTGATGAGGTCCAGTAATTGAGTGAAGCCGCGACTTCGGAAACCAAAGTTATTTACTTAATTCGCCGACACCATCAATGAAGAGGGGGAGATGAAAGGAGGGCACATTAGTTATCGTCCTGACAAGATTGATGACATCCTGTCGTTTGCGGTAACTGCTTTTCATCCGGGACTTTGTTGTTGTACTTCCGGTTTCGATATACGTGCTGCGACGTCACTTCCGCTACGTGTATCTAGATAATAGTTCGATATCTTTAAGCATTATCGAACTAAAACATGGAGATTTGCTCTTTACTTCTGTTGATAATTTCAGGTTAATAAGCGATTGAACTTATCTCTTAGTTTCGCTACTGTGTGAAAGGATTAAAGTATTCAATTGTTTTCTAATCTTGGGAAACTTTTATTGTATCGGAACTTCTCATTAAAAGATGAAATTTTAGGAATTAGAATCTTCGTAAAAGTTCTCTTTTTATTATTATGTTGTTGTTTATTGTGTGAGCAGGGAAAAATTCAGGAGCAAAGTGCTATGTTGGACAAGAGTCAAGACATAGCTACTTGAGATGTTTTAGTTGTGTTTTAACTAATTGTTTGTGTCTGTGCTGAGAAACTTTCTTACTATGTTGCATGTATTGAG
>WUQG02424225.1:0-38874 GCA_011317285.2 Androctonus mauritanicus | reverse complement strand
TGTTTTACCCCTGTGAGATTCAGCCTTAACATCAGTTTATGCAACTTTATATTAGGTAAGTCAGCGAACATATTAAAAACTAATAAAAATTTAAAAACTCACCTAAAAATCAATAAAAAGTGCAAAATCACATAAAAATGAATGTTAAAATAAGCAAAAGAATTTATAAAATTATCTCAAAGTTTAAAAATATTATTAGTGACGTTATGGGGTTATTTTTAGGGTTTATAGGATTTTAAATCGTTTTTTAAAGAGTTTATTCGACTTAAGTCGCGATTCTGGGAACGAATTAACAACATAAGGCAAGGTACGACTATTTATAATTAAATTTAATTAAATGGAACATATATTATCGAAAAATTCTCAGATATCACCATATTGAAATAAAACGGAAATCATTTAAATTATCTGCTGATTCAACAGAGTTGTTATAAACTGATCTTGATTAAATTCATAATCGAGGATATTATATTATTTCAGATTGTCAAGTCCTGTCAGACACTCAGGAAAAAGAATTCCATTATTTTAGTTCTTAGAACTTTTGTTTATAATCTGTTTTGATGATCAAAATCCAGATTATCCATGACAGATTATTCTGATAACTAAATTCTACGAAATGCAGTTATCCCGATGACCTTATTTCATCAAATAACTCTTCGTATACCGCATTTCCTATAAACTTACTAACGTAGAATATAATTTTAAGAACTATGAACTTATATTTAAAATAAAGTGAAATTTTCTTAAGAACCCGGCGAATCTCTTCTTTTTCAAGGAATAATTTTAAAATAAATTGTACTGTTATCTAAAATATTACCTTTAGATTATGCTATACAATAACGGGTTTTAAAACGAAATCATTTTTTCGTGACAGGAGACATTTTATCGCTTATATAGATCTCGATAATTCATCATCCGCATATAGTAACTCTGCGTGGATTATGGTGAATAATCGACTTTATTGTTTTCGCTTGTACAAAAAAGTTGTATTGTTTTTAGTGAAAATTACGATAATAAATAACATATTTTTCTTTAATTTATCATCTCCTATGAGTGTTTTAAATAAGATTTCTCAAAAAATAGGACGCAAGATTCTTTTAGCGCATTAGAGATGATAAAAAAAACTATATTCTATTTGAGGCATTATTATCGTCTGGATCGAAAGAAGATTAAAGAATTCTTATCGATCATCGAATATCGTCATAAAGGAATTATATAATTGTTAGTGTTTTCCTATCATTATAAATAAAGTGTATTTGTGTAGCCGTCTATACATCCGTAAATTTTCCCTAAAAGAAAGGTAAAGCATTATCTCTATTTTTAATACGGAAAAATATATTAAACATTTTTTGTTCTTTTTGTTTCGAAATCTCCAATAATGTGAAACATAAACATTAGTGTTTTATTTTGAAAACTTATTGAATCTTCGATACAAAAACAATCTAATTTTAGATATAATAGCGTTTCGAAAGAAAAACTTATACTGTATAGTTTATATAAATACTATGCAATTATTTTTAACAGAATATAAATTTTCCTTTATTCTGTTCCGAATGCTATGGAATTTTTAATTAAAAGAATGAAATGATAAATATACTATTTCCAGTTAACTGACTAATTTGCAAACACTATTTAATACATTAAATTATCATATATATAGTTATTAATGTTAATTAATTAGAAATGAATAGCTATTTGTTCTATGTAATTTATGTATTGCATGATGAAAAATGGCAAAATGCGTGTTCTTTAGTCAATGAAGAACAATGAGTGATTGTAATTTCCTTCAGAATAATTATATAGTTTTAATTTGCAAATTATAATTAAATTATTGAAATTACGAGTGATTTTAAAGTAACCCTGTTATATAATTTTTTGAATTTGTGTATAAACTAAAATATGCATAATTTAAAAAAATAACTAAAATAAAATATTTTAAACTAAATTTATTAAATTTTAAAGTTTATATCCTACTAAATCTACTATATAAATTTTTTTCAGACTCGCTTCATTTTAACAAATTTAATAGCATTTCTATCCGCGAGATGGCGACGATAATTCAAAAAATTTTTCATTTTTATTTTCTTCAAATTTTTTCCTCTTTAGAACTGATATATACTGTATGCTTATTAATTATTAGAACTATTATATTATAAGAAAGTTAATATAACTTTCTTATAATATAATAATCTATCGTATTACTTAATAATTTATAATACCTTCATACTTCTATGATGACTGTCATAAGTCATTTCGTAATAATAAGTGAAGATTACCTGTTTAAATTATTCAAGTACTCATTTATGATGTAAGAACGAAAAGCTGCAATTAAAGGTGATATTAATCTATTTTCAAATATTATATATTTGTTGAATAAAATATCTATTTATGTGATGATAATATTTCAAAATAGAAACTGACATAAATCAGAAAAAGTTCAGATTCAAGAATCGCAAACAGAATTACGAATAGCAAAAGCAATATAGATAAGTATAACAAGAATAAAATTAGATGAAAAGAAAAAAAAAACAAGTAATTAAAATATAAATGCATGCTTTGAACATTGTATAATGTAATAAAATCTGATACTATATCTTTCATCAGAAGGAAACAGGGCATAAAATATCACTCACTCAAATAATCCTGTGAAAGCTATACAGTACTTTTGAACTATAAAGACAATTCGTATTTTTAATTTATTTCATTCAAATTTATAAAAAGTAATATTTTAATATGTGTAAATTTTAATTTGTACTCATATTAAAATTTATACATATTTTAAAACAAATTTATTTTAATTGTATTCATTATGCCGCTGATCTATACTGTTTCTTCAAGATAAAAAGATTGAGAAAGGCTGGTCTATACAATTCGACAATATAGACCAGTCTTTCTCCACCTTTTTATCTTGAAAGAACCCTTGAAATAATTTTCATGTTTCAGGAAACCACTGTATAAAAATTATCATAACTCGAACTCACGATATGTTAGCATGATCAATGGTTGTAGTTGTAAATATTATAATCCAATAATAATTTTCAATGCTCTTTTCAGTAGGAAATGATTTTTTCTATAGATCTGTTTATTTTGGCCAACTTATTATCCCATTATTTTTATATGATTCCTTCTCTTCATAAAGAATATAAACTATAATGTCAATAATGTTAAATAGAAGAAACTTCATTTTTTTCCTTTTCGTGCATTGCGCGAAGTTCAAAAAATGATGTTTATTTTTTTCCAGTTACGATTTCTAAACGGAACTCTTAGTGACTTCTCGTAGAACCAAGATTGAGAAATCTTGATAAAAATTCCTGATTGCTTGAATTATTTTATGATCTGCATAATAAATTTTGACTTATCCAATGGAATATATTATATAATATTAATTAATTAATTATTATATAACATGCATAACATATGTAATTTTAGTTTCATTAAAAGATTTAAGGGAAGTTCATATATTTTTTGGAACGACATGTTTTCATATGTTTATCTCCATCAACATCGATACATTCAAGAAAAAATTTGGATTATGTAGAAATTATATATTTATAAGTTTATATACATCAATGAATTCCAAAAATTATTTTGAAATATTGTATATTTCCGTGTAAAAATTATTTTATAATTTACAAACAATTTTTACGAAATAAAATGATTAGGAAACCTAGTAAAACATTTCTTTTAATAATCAATTTCTAATCAACCTATATATTGAGTTTTTACCTGAATAAACAGATATTATCTTCGTTCGACATAAATTTTATAATATTTTTTCCCTGTATAATAAATAATTTTTATTTTAAAAATTAAAATATTACATAATATTTTGTTATATTTTCATTTTTAAATTTTAAATTCGGAATAAAATTAACGCTAAAAATTACATATGATTTCAAGATTCAAGTACTTTTTCATTATAAGTTTTACTTGGTCCAAATACTCAAGATAAGCAAATACTTTACTAATATTTTTTGAGCCAATTTTATCATCATAATTCAAATGATAACAAGAGCACTTTCAGGCTGTAGCCATTCATCAATTGTCGAAGATTTGATTAACAATAGAACAATTTAATCTAACGTAACATATAAATAAGAAAGCATGAAAATTTCTCATGAGAAAAAATCACAAATGAGCATTCATAATTTTATTAATTATCATTTATGTGCTAATACATTTTTACTTTAATTATACGTTAACCCATGCTTTTTATATTGTATTTTGTTAGCTTTAATAATTGTATTAATAATTTTCTTTTTATTTGTTTACTGTTAAATCGAATTGCTCTATTGATAATCAAATATTCGACAACTGACTAGGGGCTTCAGTCCGAAAGCTTGTTGTTATCAGTGAATTAAGTTAATGAAATCGTCTAAAAAAATAGTAATAAGGTGTTTACCTATTTCTTAATTTAAGAAGAATTAAATTCTAACAACGTATAATGAAACAGTGAAATTATTGTTTGATGTAAACCATAATTCTTATTTACCGTTATGCATTTCTACTAATTTTAATGAATGCAACCAACATAATAAATCACATAAACTTATTTTATCGTCTCTTTTTCATATTGTATAATTTTTCAGTGAATATAAACTTGAAAACACCAGGAAATATTCGTTTAGATTAATAAGTAGATGTCATAAAACAAATTTAAAAAAAATATCCAGTTTCAGTTTAGGTTATTTTTTTTTTTTATTTTACGTGATATTATAGCAACGTGACTTTTATTTAAATTATTATTCTACTCTGAGAGAGGTGGATTAACAAAGTTATAATAATTTTGACGCCTATAGTTTCAGTGATTAGATAATCACGACGCCCATATTTAATTTCTATACATGTCTATGCTGAAGTTAGCCATCCGCTTCGTAAATTATTATAAAGCATCAGACAATGCTATAGGTGGTTTCGCCAGGAAATGCATTCTTCGTGAAAGGCGTTGTTGAAAACTGAAGTTAACTTTAGAAAATTATCGTATTCATTCCTGCGGAGATATTTATTTTTTGTTTTTTGTCTTTTTTTTAAGTCTCTATGACAGATAAAAGTAGGTCTGTCGTTGTTAACTGTTATTCATCGCCAGGAATCTTGTTCTGGAAAAGAACTGTCTTTGAAGTTTGTTGTTTGTTCTTGGTCTTTAAAAAGAAAAAAAGTATATGTAGATCTAAATATAAAAGCGTACTTCCTGACTGTATTTTAAAAATTTTAAATTTTGATCAATTTATTTATCTTTTCTATTTATGTTAATTATAAATAAATTTGAATTTTAAATTAATTTTCATCTTTTTTAAATATAAATATTATTATTTATAGGTTTATATAGGAGATTTTTATATTAATTAATTTTTATCATATTAATTTTTTCACCTAGATTAATTAAAATAGAACATCAATTTGGGACAAAATAATCGCGATATGTTATATTTCAAATAAAATAAAAATTTTTAATTTGTAAAACTTATTATTATTAGAAATATTTATTTTATCAATATGAAAAACAACAAAATCAAAAACAATGGCAAATGTTTTTTATATGAAGACATTGAACTAAACTATCATAAATCATATTATGTCGTCTAAATTGTTATTTCTGTCTGATTATAACATTGGTTCTCTATGTGAACATCAGAGCTGTAAAAATTATGTAACCATTAAAGGAAAAAGCAATTGTTTCCTCACAGACAATCTTTAATCTTCCCATAATAGATAACCTTTTAGAATCTTAGCGTTGAAGGGTTTAAATGAAATTTTTAACAGAGAGAAACTACTGAAATCTTGATGCTTATGTCAATAGTTGAATAGCATTATTCTTCTCACATCAGAATTTTGATATATTTTTTCCTTTTTCGCGATTCTAAACATCACGATCAGGATAAGCCAAAGTCTAACTTTCCAATTTTAGAACGTATAGCAGAGGACAAAGACTGTCTGTAAGTGAGCATTTCCTGGTGTTATATATAGATTATTAAATGTAACCTCATTTGTAATTGAATGAAGCCAATCCTTCATACCTGTTTAATCACGGGATATTCTGTGAGATTCTTTCTAATCCTTTTATTGGATAAATTTGGATGATAAAGTACTCAATAGGAATAATAACAATTGGTTTGCTATTTCAGAATTCAATATATATATATATTTTTATTTGATGTGTTTATTTATGAATAACTTTAACTGTAGAACGGAAATATATTTATATTAAGCAATAAAAAATTAATATGCGAAATTCTGAATGAAAAGCGGATTTTATTTTAATGACTATCTGTCCTACTAAATTAAAGCAATACTTTTCACAATTTAAAAATAACTTAAAAATTGATATGAGGGTTTAAATGGTTTCCTTGTCGGCAATTTTATTATTATAAAACTCTCAAACTGCACTTTCTTAAACAGAAACTCGTAAAATGCCATATCATATAAATTCCAAATTGTATCCTTTCCTTTTATATTATCTAAATTTATATATTTTGAGATTTAAAATGTAATGAAACAATAAAATACTAACAATAGTAATATTTATACCAAGTGAAAAAGTGCAATGCTCCTATTTATTGATAGGCTAGTGACTTATAAAGATTATCAATGATGAAAACGCTAATAAAGTAGAACTTGTCCTAAATTTTTCTTAAATTTGTCTATGAAACTTTCGCCATTTCGTATAATCATGCCTAGGTCATGGTTCTAGTGTTGATGCTGACAAACAACTTCCATAAAGACATTTGACCTTTCCTTTAAGGATTACATCATTGGGTTCGTCGTTCGGGATTTCCCCTTCTCTTCGATCTATAAAAGTATCCGACAAAGAAATTTGGACGTTTTAAAATTCACACGCTTTTTTTAGAGGAAAAATACGTGGAAACTCAATTTTCAAATTTAATGTCAGCTATATATCATAAGATAATTATATATTAAATGTAAACATTTCTTCTTCTTACACGTTTATATTTAAATGTTTTAAATATAGGAATTTTTTCTAAGAAAGACACGCATTTGAAGAAGAAAACCCTAAGGATCTGTATTAAATATTATCATTTCTTCTTCTAATGCGTGTCTTTGTTTAAAATAGTTCTAATTAATGTATTAAGAACGAATTACCCAAATCACTGCTGAAAATAATTAAATTAAAATTAAAAAATATAAATAGTGGCTGAATATAAGATTATTTCATTATTTAGGCCAAAACCCATAAGGAAGTTATAATAAAATAAATTATGTAGGACTATAGAATATAAATCTTTTTTTTAATTTTTATTCTTTTTAAACTTATATAAAAGTTATTTAACAAATAATATTGATTTATTAATGACTTTTTACGTATTGTAACATTTTAAGAAGTGGATAAGTGTAACAGTAATAATTGGTAAACAGTTTAGCCATTTGTAATTGAACTGTAAGCCCTCGTTTTTATAAATTATACAAGAATATGTTCAAAGTGTTTAAAGAACTACCATAATTATACATTATAAAATAAAGTTTAATCGGGAAAATAATTTCCTGTTATTGAATCTGATGTTGTTCTTGATATAGGTTGAAAATTAGGATTGACATTATTAATGTTTTCTAGTTTTTCAATGACATTTAGGTGAATATTTAATGTGAAACCTAGCTGATAATAAGAATTAACATATAGTTAAAGATATAATATTATCTTTTGTATAAAAATTTGTATAAAGTTCCTTATATGTAAAATATTTTTTTTTTTAATTTTTCCGCTTTGTAAAATTGATACAAATCTAATATTTTAAATTTCGAATTTAATTGTATCAGTGCAAAAATTTCTTTATTTTTCTCTAATTAATTTAAATATGATTAATCTGTATCAAAAATAATGATTTATTTCAATTTTTCCCCTATAATCCGGTTCAAAATATATACAAAACAAAGACTGTATTAACATAAAAATGTTTTGATTTTTCTTTACTTAATTTAAATATGATTAATATGCATCGAAAATAATGATTTATTTCAATTTTTCCCTGTAATTCAGAATTATATAGAAAAAAAGAACAGATTATGTTTTGTTTGAAGCAACGCTTAAAAATAAATTTCATTCTAGAAACGGCATTAATTTAATCAACGATCCGATTTATTTCATAAGAAACCCTGTAAGGCATGTGTCGATTTTATTTTTTATTTTTAAAAATACATCGCTTACTATTGATTTATGCCCGAAAATATCTTTTGGTTCGTATATTTAATTATAATAAGCAGTTATTTTCAACTACCGAATGCGCTCGAGCGTAACAGTTTTCTTTCAATTCCTTTGGAAAAATGCTCGAACTGTAAAGATATATCAAAGATAAATCCATTAAAATCATTTTATACTCTAATTCTTGCAAAGCGAGATTTTTTATAAATACTTGATTGTTATTATATCGCATATGTTGTAATATATAAATTTTTACACATTTTATTATTGGTTTGTATTGTATTAACTTGATGATGCAACTTTGAATACATCACGCTGTAGATTTTTTTTGATAGTTATTGAAATTTTAGGGGTAAAAAGTACACTTTTGCAATTGTAAAAAATCATTCTTGACGAAAGTTAGATATAGGTGAAGGACAAAATTAACATAAATTTTGATTAAAGTCGAAATTGTTATTATGATTCAACTGTTAGACATTAATTTCTTTAAAAAGTTTATCAGTTTTTTTTTATTTTTGTTTCTTTTTCGTTTTGTTGCTGTCACGCAGTCGCAATACGGAAATGGGAAGTTTTTTGAAGCCATTAGTAGGCCACTTCCGGACATTTAAGGCTCTAGGCTATACCTGAAATTATACAAAATATTCATCACATTTTATAATTTGGACAAATTATCCATTCTCAAATTATTTCAAGCACTGAACGAAATAACAACGATTATTATAAATAATAATTAAAAATACGAATAAAAAAAGGAGAAAATTATATTTAAATTTATTATAATTATTCAAATAAAATATTAGTCGTTTAATTATCATACAATCCTATTCATCCTGATAGCATCTTCCACTTTCTTATCTGTTATTAGCAGTTGTCATAGTTATAACTATTTTATATGAGGAAATTATAAAAAAAATGTTCTAATATTTTTTATAACAATTATTTATCATACAATTCATTAATTATTGCCACATGCGCTGATTATAAATATTTATTTTTAGAATTTGCTTCTATATCCTCTAATTTTATTTTTATAAAATAAATATGGCATAAATTTTAAAATAGTCAATATAAATTAACAAATATTGTCATTAATATGAAAAAATTTCTTTTCTTTTCTTTTCTCCATTATTTTTTCTATTTTCTACGTAATTTGAACCCATAAATAATTCAGAAATATATAACTATATTTACTATAATTTTCAATGCAACTTTGTCAATGATAATGAAAATGATAAAAATTACAAAAAAATTTATTTATTAAATTATAATTAATGATTTTTAAAGAACTCAAAAGTGCACGATTACGAGAAGAAATTCCATTAAGCTAACGCTGACATTTTGTGATAATCACTTGGTGAATAAAAAAGGAAATAATCTTGAAACGAATAGTAAACAATGGAAAAATAAATACCAAAATGGGAATAATCACTCAAATTTTATCTCGAATCTTTTAATTCTTTTGTTCAAAAATTTTAGAAAATAGGAGACATTTTAATGCACTACGGTTTGTCTCGAACAATGCGAAGTGTATAATGAACCAACTTTCAAGAGAAAATTATCTAAGAGCAAAATCTTATGAAAAATAAAAATAAAAACTTTTAATTAAATATTGTTATAATGAATTATTTTAATTAATTACGAATGTAAAAAATCAGCATAGTAACAAATATAAAAATAAAACAATTAATCGATATAAGTATTATAAACAGAATTTTGGAATTAATAGTATATTGCTGTAAAGACCAATAACTCAGGCGTAATTTTAATATATTTTTATTAGGAATAATATTTTTTTAATAAACTAAATAAAATCGAATTAATTAAAAATCATTGTATAAGAAATCACTAAATCAATTATTTTAAGTTTTATTTACAATTTATTTTTCGTACAGTTTCAACTTTTCTTCATTAAAACTATAAAGTATTATTTTTAATTTTATAAAAGTCCGTATTTAGGCGGAATGAAATGGGATTTGAGGCCAAATTATACATTTTTTTCCTAATATTTAATCATATCTGCGTTAAATAGATGATTAAATTCGGGTTTTTGTAACTTTTCGAAAATTTTTTAAGCCGGAACTTTGCCAAGTGATCGGGTTATTTTTTATTTCCTTCCATGCAATTGGTGCAGAGGAAGTGAACCATAAAACAGGGTCATGTAATATCGTGATAATTAAGGAGAAAAACTTTTCAAGTGGGGGCATGACGTCATTACTTATACTTTCACAATGTCTGCCACTTGTTCCGATTTTTCGTATGCTTTGCCCCCCTTGTTAAAGGTTCCGCCCTTTACTCCAAAGGGTATATAATCAAAAGGTTTTAAGCAAACTTCACAGACGAAAGTAACATTTTAATTTCCTAATAGTCTATATACATTAAATTATTCAACATGAAATTGGTAAGAAAACAGACTTAGATATAGTATTTGCATTTATAACTTAGCATTGGCTTTATATATAAGTCTATAAATAAGTATGTGGTACATTAGTAACTAACTATGTGTAATTTCAGTTGGTTGCTGCAGTTCTTTTAGCTACAGTTGTTGCTGTTTATGGCACAACAGGCTTTGGATCCCTTGGAACACTTGGATATGGTGGTGGTCTCGGACACGGACTCGGAGGTTATGGTCTTGGGCACGGATTAGGACATGGATTAGGTCATGGTTTTGGCGGATATGGCGGCCTTGGAAAAGGAGTTGGATATGGTCATGGTCTTGGATATGGTAAGGGTCACGTTACTGGTATTGGTGCAAACCTAGGATATGGACTCGGAGGTTATGGAAAAAATATTGGTTCAGGTCTAGGTGGTCTTGGTCATAGTATTTACAAAAATGTAGGAATTGGAGGTCTTGGACATGGTGTTGGATTAGGAGGCCTTGGTCATGGAGTCGGACATGGAGTCGGACACGGACTCGGACACGGAATTGGACATTTTTACGGTTAAAACGCCAGGTAAGTTTTACTTATTTTAACTGATTCAAATTTAAAATACCAGAATTAAATTAATCTATTTTGCATTTCAGACTTCAATAAAGAAGAAGCTATGTAATTTTATAGGATCTTTTGTGTGTCTACAATTGTTCTTCAGATTCTGTGATGTAAAGTTGTTTGAAATAAATGTCTTTCCTTCTATATTTCATATCTTTAAATTATTTTTAACGCTAAAGTCATTTCATATTCCAAATACTGAATAGTCAAAAACACGAAGGTAAAAAATTACTGTTTTAATGCATTATAGCATACTCCTCTGAAATTTAAACATAATCGAAACATAAATTGTCATGAAATATATGTCTTTATAAAATTTTTCAATTTAGACTTCAGATTTTTACTGAAAAAAGCATATTTTATTTTAAAATTATTTAGAATAGTGTTTAATATATGCCAATGAATATGCCAATAATACATATACATTACTATAAAAATTTTGGAATAATCATAGTTGTCGCTTCTGATTTGCATACATTATTATTCTTTCATAAATAAATAGTAAACAATGGAATGCTATTATTAGAGAAAATAGCTTTCACTAGTAATTTACTAATAAGCATAATATAATTTAATAATTTTCAAAATATTGATTGTCCAAAACTTCCTCGAAGAAAATAGACTGAAGATTCTTTAGATTTCTGGAATGACATAACTATACTAATATATAGGCCTATATATACACACACGAATGAATGAGTGAATACATATATACAAAGTTATATAAAACTTAATGACTTAAATACATATAAATATAAGATTATGTAATTAACTTTCACCTAAAATATATATATATATAAAGATTAAATATATATATAACATATATATATATTAAGCCAAACATAAACATATATAAAAGAAACAAATACACACATTAGAAACATAGTCTAACGCTTCACTAATACGATATTTAGTGATGTGATTGTAATAAGATTTTCTAACAATGTGATACAAATAACATTTCAATAGCAAAGATATATTTATAATTCTTAAGAAAATTCAGTAGAAATCGGACTATATAAAAAAACTTCAATACAGACAAAAAGTAGATTTAATCAAAAAGGAAATCTTGGATATATTTTTAATATCATTAAAGGTCAGTCCCAGGAAAATATTAACACTGATCACAAATTCAATACTTATAATAATTGAAGTTTTATAATACAAATTTTTATATTGGATTGAGCAAAAGGGTGATTTTAAAGAGTTTGTTAAATTTTTTTTTGTCATTCATAAACTATTAATGAAACTGAACATATTAAAACTATACACTTTCTATGTATTTATATTTAGTACAATAAAAGCATTTTTAATTGTGAATAGAATAAACTAGGAAACATTAAATTATTACTTTTTTCTATCTCCATAAAATTGTGAGAAATGACTTTATTTTGGTAGCCAGAGATAATATCCGGAAATTTAATAGTATTCTAGTAAGTCATTAAAGTTTTAAGACGCATTATATAATCAAGATAATAGGGAAAAATTCTAAGTTCAGTTTCCCATTTTATAAAAATAAATGACTTTATTTATTTGATGCTCTCAGATAATTAAAAAAGCTTATAGATAAAAAGTTTTATCTATAAACTATATTACGAGAAAATTTTTAAATTATAACTTTAGACAGTGCATTATTATATTTTCTTTCCAAATATATTAATTGAAAGGAAAATGAGAATAAACTTATCACCATAATAATTTTAAAAATTAGATGCAATTCATATTATGAATTATTGTTTAATGTAATATTTTAAATAACAAGAATACAAAGACAAATAAACGTAACAAAAATATTCGATTTGAGCAATATGCTAATGCATTTCTATGGAAATGCATTAGCATATTGCTCAAATCTAATATTCTTGCTATAATCTTTCTATGGAAATGCTTGTTTAATATCAACAAAATTTAAAAATATTATAGGTTAATCTTTCCAAATTACAGAACGGAGACGATGTAATAATCTTAAGAATCTTAGACTCTGAAATTAATTCCTATAAAGAAAAGTTGTGTCAATATGAATTAATGGTACATTCCAGGAATAAGAATATCTTAAATTTTGAATGAATAAAATATTTATTAAAGTTTAATTTTGTGCTTGAATGTTTTTATGGAAAAAATAAAGGAAACAATGAATTTCTTCATACGAAAGAAGTTATATAAGTAAAGTCTAGCTAGCAGTATTATAGACACATGTATTATGAATGAATTATGACTACATAATCAAAATTACTATTTTTTGTATAATATAAATAAGCTCTATATATATATTTGGAAACTAAATATACAGTAATTAGTAATTACTGTATATTTAGCAATATGCTAAATATGTATACACATGCTCCTCTAGTTACGAACATTCGTACTTCTGAACGTGAAATTTCATTTCCAAATTTCACGAAATTTCAAAAACTCTTGAATAATTTTAAATAATATGATAGCAAAATTCTCTAGCAACCAATATAATATAAAATTACACAGTTACTTAACATATTACGGCAGTATTTCAAGATGGCAGCAATTACACGAAAAATTCTGCACTTTATATTTGGAAATTTTTCATTAAAATCTGTGAAATAAGAAATATTTAATTGTCCCAATTGTGAAATATATTACAATATTGTACAATATATAAACTTACTTCAGTACTTTTGGAGCCAAAATAGCAGTAGTATCTGAGTTACGAACAACCCGATTTACGAATAAATTATTTAATAATTCGCATGTAAGTTTTATTCTAAAAGGTTATCTATTATGGGAAGATTAAAGATTGTCTGTGAGGAAACAATTGTTTTTTCCTTTAATGGTTACATATTTTTTACAGCTCTGATGTTCACATACAGAATCATCGTTATAATCAGACAGAAATAACAATTTAGACGACATAATATGATTTATGATAGTTTAGTTCAATGTCTTCATATAAAATATATTTGCCATTGTTTTTGATTTTGTTATTTTTAATATTGATAAAATAAAAAAAGTATTTCTAATAATAATATATTTAAGTAATGTTCGTACGTAAATTTTGAGGAGCACTTGTAATTTGGTTTTCAAATTTTTGACTAAAATATAATAAACTTTTCTTATTTTTCAGTCCAATTTTTTAGATCTTATACCTTTCTGAAAATCAATTTTGAGTCGCAAATAAATAACTATTAATAATATAAAGATGTGAAGCAATAAAATATATTTATTTACTAAATGAATACGATATCAGATGATTATCGAATATTCAATGGTTTTATACGAAACGAAAATTTTCTAAGCTGTTCTGAGGAGATAAATTTTTTAAAAATAATTCAATCGACTTCAGATGTTATCTTTACGTTAATGATAGATGCATAAGAAAAATATCAAAAACACAGAAAAATGCTAAAAGTCGTTGTATTTCATAAAATAAATTTCTTTCAATTAAAATAAAAATTAGATTCTAAATAGATAATGTTCCGTTAGTATTATTGAAATTTACAATTTTGTAAATATTTAATAAAAATCATAAAAATTGGTTTCGCTATCCGAAAATTAAATACTAATAATTAGGGTGGGATCCCCGTTCGATCTATTCAAGCCATGATTCAAATTACATAACTGCTCGAACTACCTTAAGAACGGTTGAGCCAACAAATAATTGTGTTGTGCAGATTATATATCGTATACACGTTCTGTACTGTTAAATGTTGAATTTGAAGCACGTTCTTCGAAATAAAATAAATATCATGAGGAAAGAAAGAGAAAGAAATTAATTAAATTATTATTTATTTCCTGGAAGGCATAATTATTCTATAAAAAATTTGAAAGTTAAGATGTCAGTTTAAGGAGCCGATTGTTCATTTATTTAATATATCACATGCTTGTGCATTCCAAACTCTCGAAATTTATAAAGCATTTTGTCTTTTCTTTACCTGTATTTTGATTTTTAGGCTCCCATCTCTGACTGTACTTGTATGTGACTCTAGTGGATCTGATGCTGGAGCAACTCGATAACGTTTGAACTCAGACTCGTTTTGTAATATTATTTGAGCATTCAAATCATTCGAGCAATATGTCCATCCATACTAATACTATTAAAATTCAAAGCGTTTATAATGACATTAATATTTTAACTTATTAATACAAAATTTCATAAATTTAAAATAAATATTTAAAACTTAAACAACTCAAAAATTATAATATATTTAATGCCTTAGAAATTTAATTTAAAAATAAATACTAAATAAATCTTTCATTTAGAGGAAAAAATGCTTTATTATTTTAATCATGATATTTTTTTAATAATTATTTACGATAAAATCTGCATATTTATTTAGACTGAAGTAATGCTATTTATAACAAATGTTAACTTTATTGAATACTGGGTATTGCAAATTATTTAAAAACCGTTTCCTTACTTCAATGTATTATAATGATTAGCTTTTCGAAACAATGACTGAAATTCGAGTAAAATTTTAATTAAATTAAATTAATTTAATTAGAAGCTGATTAAAATTCAAATTGTAGTTATTAAGTTTAAATATCGAACAAATAATATGATTCTGATAACATTTTCAAATAATTATTGCCGATTTTTGTTTAAAGTAAATAATGTTTCTATGACGAAAAAGTTTATAATTCTTAATAAAATTCTATAGAAATTTACCCATGACTATTATAACAATTTGTTTATTCAAAAGATATATATCATTTGGTTTAATAAAAAATTATTTACTTATTTATTTTGAATTTTTATAACAAGGAATTTTTTTTTTTACAATTTTTTTTACAATTTTTCATTATTTTCGTAATTGTTAATTTGATGAATTCTATTAATAATTGAATTAATATTATAGTGAAAATTCTTTTAAAGTTTAGTTTCGAATAAATAATAAGAATTAATTTATAAAAATGCTTATAAGATTTCAAATATTAAATTTTATTTCATTTCCAGTCTCATAATTTTTAGATGTAATTATAAATTACAAATACTTCTAAAAATTCTTAATTTTATAAGTTCTTAAAGCTTTTAATATAAAGTATATTAAAATAATTTTAATTCATATTGCTAGAATTTTAATGATTTAGGCCTACATATATTTATATTTATGTATGTGTAAATTACTGTATATACAATATTATATAAAATTTTGGAATTATATAGATTAATAAAGAACTAATCTTATTATATAATATAGCAAAAATATACTTACCTACATATATTATTATTTTATATTGAAAAATCAATAAATTAATAAAAATACTTTTAATGAAACAAAAATTGAAGTTCTCTGTTTGAAAATCAAAATAAAATATTTTTTTTACTTCAGTGTTGATTTATTTTCTTGATGTCTGTTTACTTTAAAAACGGTACAATACGAAAAACAGTTTTTGGAACTTATTGTAATTTGAACAATGGTGAATTTTAACCGCTCAACTTTCTAATTTTAGAACATGTATAGCAATGAACAAGTATAGCAACCTATTTGGTCTTTTAAAGGCAAAATTTACAAATGTTGAAATAATTTTAATATTTAATTTTATCTTTAGGAAGTAATAAACAAGGAAATTTTAATAATATTTCAAAAATTATATTGTACCATTAATCATCATGGAAGATTATAAATTATTACTTGTAACCTTAGCTCTATAACAGTTCTGGAAATAACTAATCGCCTACTTTCCGAACGTACTCTTTATTTAAATTTCGAATGTTAAAGATAAGAGATTAAAATATATGTCATCAAGATCATTTCCAGTACATAACCTATATGATAAATGTCATAAAAATTTATTAAATGTTTTCATAGTTATTACAGGAAAATCTCAGAAGATTGAATGTCAGCCATTTTTAAATAGATAAACTGCAGGGTTAAATTATCTTAGAAGTTTGAACGTCCGCTATATTTAAATGATTGAAGCTAGAGAACAAAATGAAGCGGAATGTCAAAACATCAAATTTCATGGAAAGATACTAATTAGTTCAAAAGTTATTAGCGCAGTCAATCATATAGATAACAATATAGTAATTTCATAAAACTTTCTTTCGGAAAGTAGGCCAAAAATAAATGTGTTGTCTTCCAACTTATCTCGAAGTTTTACATATTCTTTATGAATATAGTAATGGTTTTAGTAATTTCTTATAATCTTTTTTCGTTTTAGATTAATTTAAAAGTTTTATGATAATATATATTAAAAAATTGATAATAAAAGTGATTTAAAATTCGATTCTCGAATATTTTAATATAAAAATAAACTTATTTTCGATTTGTCAAGTTTTGAAAATTATTTATCCAGACTTCAAAATAAAAGCCTATAAAATACGCATTTATATTCATCTCGCCTTTCATGACTTGGCGATAAAAAGTTCATATAACATATTTAACTTTATCAAAGGTGTGTTTAGCTTGTTATAGGTTCACCTTTATTTTCTCTTATTATTTAGTTTTATGTAATTTTTGTTTTGTTTTATATTTCTCTTCAATGTAATTTTTGTACCCCTAATCTACAGGAGATCCTCCCTAATTGTTTAATAAACATTTATTATTATTATATCTATCATTCTTCATTATTCGAAATTATTTCATTCCATTTGTATATTTAATTTATTTTTATGATAGTTATACATTTGTTATAAATTAATTTGTATAGTGAATTCTAATAGAGGTAATCTATACATGACTAAAAATTTTAAGAAAAATTGAATAGGCCTATATGTAGATATTTTTTTATGAAGTGATTGAACTAAACATCGTTCGATAAATTAGGGATTTATTTCTTTTAATTTTATAGAATAAAACATTATTTTTTATTTATTATATTTATTAAAATATATTAATTATCAATTATTTTTACTATAGATAGTAATTCTAAATATATTAAATAGAATATATCTTATTATATTATTAACATTAATATTAAAAAAATATAATTTTTTCAACTATTTCTTATCTTAATCTGTAAATATAAGCTTAAAAATTGAAATATTATAAATAATAATAAAAAGTTTTGCAGCAAAATTTCAATATTTTTGTATAAATCATATGGTGACATCTGTCGACGTAAAAATCTTTTCGAATATCTAAAATTATCGATTTTGGTACATTAACAAAAAAAAAATGTTACATAAATTTTTATAATAAGCAGTATTTAAATCAATATTTTCTAAAATTCTTAGTTTAATCTTTTGTGAAAATGACTATAATTTAATCTTAAACAAATGGAAGCTTCCTTCATTGTTACTTGATTGCTGTGACTTTTTTAAAAAAAAATGTGAATTTATAACTTATCTGTTCAAAAACATTTAATATGCAAAAAATAATCCATGTACAGAATTGTGAAATTAGAATATTTATTACATTTTAGATGTTGTTACGTAGTTATGTGGTTATTTAATATTGCTAAATCGTTAATCAAATAGCCACTTCTAAATCGTAGAAAATATTCTTAGTACTGTATGTGATTTATTTTTTAAATATTAAATTCTTTTGAATAGATATAATTTGTTTTCAAATGAACATCATTTTTATGATAAAATTTGTCTGATAGTAGTAGCCAAAGACACATTATTAAATATGTTCTTTATTTTCAGTCCAATTATATCAAAATTCCTAGGAAACCTAAGGCAGTGGGAAAACATTTTAATTTTTAAAATTAGTAGAAATCAGTTGAGAATTTGTAAAAATGTTCACCCTGAAAGAATCTCTAATTTTTCATTTTGATTCTATTTTGCAAAAGTTTTTAGGCGCCTCTAATCATAAGAAATATCAATATTCAAAATTTGGTCGAAATCGGTTGAACAAAGTACTATAATCTGTAGAAGGGTTTATAGAAGAAAATCCATCTTCCTACTCCTCCTTCATTTTTTCTATTAAACTAAAATTTTCAAATAGAATTTGATTAAAATGCACTTATATTCTATATTTTTATGGAAACAACAGGTGAGCAATGCAACTTATAATTGATGTTTGCGGAAATCAAACGGCTACACTCTTTCCCCCCTCTATTATGCTGAAATTTTGAAGAATCTTAAATAATCTAGAAAATATCTATATTCCATATTTTGTCGAAATCGGTTGAACGATGAACAGATATCTGTCGAGAAGATAAAAGACTTTTTTTTTGGTCGATTTTTGCTCTCTTCAAACTGCTTTAATTCTTTATTAATTTGAATTTTAAACTTCAAACTTGTCAAATATATGCATTATTGAACATTGAAAGTAAATGTCAGATTCATAATATTTAATTTAGAATGAAAGTTACAGTTGATTGAATTTTGACCATAATGATTCTTGTAATAAAAGATTGTCAATTATTTCTTGGCTTAATTAAAAGTCTCTGCCTCTCTCTAAATTTTCTTAAGAGAGAAAATATCATTAAAATTACAATAATTATTATGTTATGGGGCATTTATAAACTACATTATAATATTAGGGGAAAGAGTATAGATTTGTGACGATAAATGATGTAGAGAAGACAGGAGGCATCTAACTTGTGACGCTGTAAAAATGATTAAATTTTATATTTTTATAATTAAAAAATATTTTTATAAAATATAAAATGCCTCTGCTTAATTATTCGAAAAATAAGAACTACAGCGTGCATATTTGGAAATACATTTTATAAAATGTAAGACATAAACAGTACCTAATTCTAAGACATTTTTATCCATTTGTTTGAAGGTTTATTTGGAAATTAAAAGAATATGTCGAACAAAGGGTTAATATAAGGTAATTCCTATTTTCTATCATTTTATATATTCTTTATTTTTTAAAAAAATTTAAGAAAGGGGTCTTCAAGTTTATGCGATCACAGTCAGGAAGATCAAGTTTGATGTGACTTTCCTGAAAAATAAAGATAAAAAAAGGAAAATGATCAAAAAGTGTTTCGAAATAGCGTGACGTATTTTACAGATAGTCATTTATTTAGATAAAAATATTTTTTGAGTAATAAATTAAGATAGAAAAAATATGTCTTCTATATAATATCAAGTTTCATACATATATATAGGATTGCCATAATTCTCTCATGAACGCTTTTCAGAGAGCGATCCACGGTTTTTTAATTTCGTTATACACATCAAAGACAATCAAAGTATGTATAGGACCTATAAAAAGCCGTACTATATTAATTCAGATATTTAAGTAAATAATAATACTAATATATATCGTGAATCGGAGGAAGTTGATCAACTTTTCTTCTGACCCTAAAACTCATATTAAGTTTGAAAATTTTCATTTCATATTTTTTGTACTTAAACCTACAAGCGTTTTGCACATATGACTCAATCAAAAACTTTGAAATAACAATCGGGTCATGATTTATAATTTTTCTAAAAAAGTTATAATTAGTCATCTTACCCCAATATTCGGGATAAGATGACTATTTTTGATTTTGATGATATTTACTTTACTGTAATAAATAGCAAAAATTAACTCTACTCATCCAATAAATTTCTTGTTCATTATACCATGTATATTTTGCTATTAATATTTGCTATTTTGCTATTTTAATAGAATAAATTATTAAATTCTATAAAATTAGAAGAATTAAATCAGATATTTAGGTATCGTATATACTCACGGTGGCCAAGTTGCGGCTGATGAGCCACATGCCACTTTTTGGTACCTTTCGTGTGACTCCATATCATGAAAGTCAAGAGTTAATATAGAATAATCTCTTTTAATTAAGAAAAATGACTAGTTGTCCATTTCTCCATATAAAATCAGCTATTCCAAACATTTAATAAAAAATGGATTTAGCAGTTTTTCTAAGCCCTTCATATATAATTAGCGTTAAACATTATATGTTTAATGCTAATTGTATGATGATGAAAAATATGACATGGCCCACACAGTAAATAATTCATATAATGAATTATTGTGGGCCATGTCATATTTTTCATCATCATTTTTCTGTAATCTTCTTAATGTCCTGTAAGGTAAACATAGGCCTACCATATATCTGTGAAGCATTGCAGCAATTCATCCTGCTCTGTTTATATATTATGCTGCAAGTTTTAAACTTTCTTCGAACCAAAGACCTCTGCTTGGGATCTAATATATGTTCCTATCATTTAATTTATGAAAACAAATTATAAATACAAAAATTTAGATTCAGCATCTAATCCTGAAGGAAAACTTGCCATCTTTTCCGTTAATCAGGACGAGATGCAACTTTTAATCACATGACTTAATATGGCTAAATTAGAACAACATTAAAAACAAAGTATTCTTTAAAGTAGCCACTACATACTAAATATATTAATTTTTACTATGTTGATATTACGATTAATAGTAATACTTCAAAAAATGACTGTATAATTTTTTATGAAAATTCCAACACTTATTGGGAATTTTTCGATTTCCAATACAAGTAGTTGATAATCTTAACTGATAATCTGATAATAGCCATCTTCTATATTTTTGGCGGGCTTATAGAATATTATAATAAATCATCTTCTATCGTCACCTGTTTAAATACTAACGAACTATAGAAAAATAAGCTACTTCTCCCTTCACTATATAATATTTAAAAAGTAATTTTTAAATAAAGAACTTTCATCTATGATTGGGTCCAAACCAGATTTGGAAAATCATTGACAATGACTGGTGTAGTCAGCTATTTCTTTTGTTATTCGCTTGATTATAATACTATTCGGATTTCTCTGAAAACAATGCCTTTTTCACGATGTTAATGTCTTTTTTAATTCACTCATAAAAGTAAGTGTACCTACTAAAAGTTGCACTAAATTTTATTCGCACACAACTTTCGTTGTTACTCTGCCTTGTTACATATTTGTACAGTACTCTTTTTTAAGTTTGTTCATACTTGCACTTTACTGAAGAAAGAAAAATTAGAAATTCAGAGCATTTTTAAAACCTCGAACAACTATTGAATATAGTCCGGGCTAATTCCGGACATGTGGCAAGCCTATATATATACAATGTATATATATATATATATATATAAATTCCCAAAATTCTCTCGAGAATTTTGAAAATCGCTTGAATAAATTTAAGAAATTTTGTGAAAACGTATGAAAACTTTGGAAATAGAGTATAAGTGATAAATTTAAATTCCTTAGAATTAACTAAATTCAATATAGTGATAAAAAAAATTAATATATATTTAATAAATAATGTTTATCGAATAAAATTTTAAAACAGTTTATGCTCTCAAGAGACCGAAGTACTGTACTCAATTACTATAGTGTATCCTGTTAACAGTCATTGCTCTCAAGTAGCGAAACAATGATAATTTGGTGATAATTGGTTTTCCAAGATCCTTTGAACTTAATATCATTCTAATGCTTTAAAATTATTCGGCATTTGATATTTATTATTGTTATTATCACGATTATCGTTTTAACCTAGCGATTTGTCATTTAAATTTGAAATTTTTACCTCAAGAATTAATTGTCTAAGATTATCCGGCTATATAATATTATAAATGCTTGGCTTCAATTAACATTTAAAGTGACCTTCATCCTATCTTATACAACTAATAATTTTATTTAAATTTAATAATCATTAATTTTTAAACGATAAGATTTTTTAATCAAATTTTTAATTTATTATACTTTCTGTCATAAAATTTTATTAAAGATACTGTTATTACATTCAATTTTATAAATCGTTTCATTAACCTGATTATGTTAATTTTAAAAGTTTTATTGAAAAAATAGCGATGATATTTATCGCAACTTTTTTTTTTATCTTGAAATAATAATTAACACTCGGGATATTCAACTTTACCATAACCAAAGAGATGCCTAAAATGAAAAACGTTATCACAAACAGGTTCAATTCTTTGTTATAGGCTACATCATAAAATGATTTCGCTTGGATTCGAAAAACAAAGAATAAATAAACTTATAAAATCGTTTTATATATCATAACAAGAAAACAATGAGATTTATTATTAAATATTTTTGTATAACTCAATGTCAAAATATCACTATTTTTATAATTCGAAACAAAAATATCAATTTTAATTAGATTTTGTTATACAACGGCTCCATTATAAACAGGAACAATCGCTTAATTTAGTTTTATATTTATTTTATATAGATTGCTAACATTATCAGCATATTATTATTTTTTTCAGGTTTTCTACATATAATTATTTAAACAAACATTTAATGATTCGGTCAAAATGACTATTTCTATCTACTATTTCTGTCTATTTTTTAATAAATGAATTTAGAAGATAGAGAAAAATTAAAATAATTAACTTCACATGTTCTTTATATGTGAAGATAATTACTTTAATTACCCTACCAAGTCAATTATGTTAAACAAATACATTGTACAATATTGTATGATTAATTGATAATAATTAACAACCCACAGAGTGTTATTTTAGTAATATAATTAAATATTATCATAGTCGGAATAGGTAACGCTTCTATTCTATTTCTTACAAAGATCGTAAAATAAATAAATATAGAATATATTTGTAACAGATTAATAAAGTTAGACTAAATGTAGTGACGAAGTTGAAAAACTATTTTCTATTTTTAATAATTGGCCAAAATTATTTCTACGGTTAACGATTTGTTATAAAGAAAAAAATTATTTTCGTTTTTACACAAATAACTTTAACATCTCTGCAAAGACATCAAAATGTATAAAAATAAACATCGAAACGGAATTAATGTATCAAGCGTGATGTTTTTGTTATAAACTATATTTTCCTTTAGAAACGTTTCGATTGTTACTTGTGACGTAATTACGTAAACAGGTAACGATGCTTTCTATAGTACATTAAAGCGAAACTGAAAGATGTCGACTGCCTTCCTTTATTTAGAAAGAAAAATTTTTGTTTACTGGTTTTTCCTCCCCCAGGTCGACTTTCCTTCTTTTGATAGGCGGCCTTAGGGCATTAAACATCTTAGAAGTATCTTTGTGAGAACGACTATATAAGGAACACCTAGAACGGTCGTAATCATCAGTTCTCGATCTGCTTTCAAAGATGAAAGTTCTGGTAAGTTTCTGATTTATATGAGACTCCATAGTGTTTAATAATTATACTTAGAAAACTGTAAATATATGAACTTACATTTAATAATTTTATTTTTTTTAAATAAACAATAGCACAGTTCAGGCATCCAAACTGTTTCACTAGAAACGATTTTGGTTAATCTATATGTTTATCATCATCAATATTTCGAGAAAAAATATTGCATTACGATGCTTGAATTGTGCTATAGATTATTTATTCAAGAGATTTATAACATAGGCAGAGCGTAATATATAAATTTAACTCTGAACGTGTAAAATAAGAATGTAGTTCATTTAGATTTTAAATATATGGAATACATTTGAATTTAATAATTAATTTTTATTTGAATTTATATAAATAATTTTAGAATTAGGTTAATTGCAGTTTATCGATCGTATAATAACTTATTAACTTTCTCGTAAACTCTCCAACCCAAGTTGATGATCTGAGTGACTAATACTTTAGATGCTACCATTTCAACTTATCGGAATGAAATGAACTAACGATAATTTTAATATAGAAATCTATTATTGAAATTGAAAAATACAAGGAAATAAATTGCTTATTCTCTCGTGAATCTTCTTAAAATAAATATAATTTTTTCCTGAAATAAATAAATAATAATTCGTTAATTTTATTTGCTCACCCACAATATTGTATAACATAATACTATATAGTATAGTATTATGTTACACAGTACTAAAAATCAGTTATTATTCAGTAATTATTAATAATAATTATGATTAATAATTAAAATTTATAATAATGATTCAGAAAATTCTTATAGAGAAATTTTATTCTTCCAGGTATTATTATTATCATTGGCAATTTATGCCAATGCTACTTATTATATATATCATGAGCCTTGGTACAGTCCGTTTATTAGTAGTGGAGGTTGGGTTGATCTTGGTCTATATGGAAAACCACTTGAATTAAAAGGATTTGGAGGTGGACTTAAGAAAGGTGGAGGCGGAGGAGGAGGAGGAGGGAAAAGTTCTGGTGGCTTTGATCTTGAAACCTTAAAACTTTTAGGTGGATTAGGAGCTATTGGAGGAGGTGGAAAAGGAAAAGGAGGAGGTGGTGGTGGAGGAAAAGGCTCGAGTGCTTTCGGAGGATTAGAAGGATTGAAATTACTTGGAGGAGCAGAAGCTCTTAAAGGTTTAGGTGGAGGAGCTGGTGGTGGTGGTGGAGGAGGAGGAAAAGGCGGTTTGGGTGGAATTGAAAGTCTTCTTAAAAAGGCAGTAGGAAGCGGTGGAGGAATAGGAGGAAAAGGAAAAGGAGAAATTGAAGAACTAAAATTGTTAGCAGGAGTAGGAGCATTGAAAAGTTTGAAAGGTTTAAGTGGAATATTGGAAGGTGGATTAAAAGGTGGAAGTGGAGGTGGAAGTAGTGGTAAAGGTGGAAGCAGTAGTTTTGGTGGACTGGAAGGTCTAAAATTATTAGGAGGAGCAAGTGGTGGCAAAAGTTCAAGTGGCGGAGGAGGAGGATTTGGTGGAATTGAAGGCTGGAAACTATTAGGAAGTGGTGGTGGAGGTGGTTGGACATGGTGATTTTTATGAAATCAAATGTGGTAAGTATAAATTTAATCCATCATTTTTAAATTTTATATTATATTTCATTCAAACAATTGAAATTTGAATACTAATATATATCAAACATTTTTATTTTCAGATAAAGAAGCAATCATATTCTATAATATTTTCATAAGTGACTGTATAGTGTTCCTACGTGAGCAAGCATATGTAAAAATTTGATGCATGTATAAAAACTTGTTGTTTTATGTATTTTGTATAATAAAAAATATCATTTTATGTTATCAATTTAAATTAATTATGCTTGTTTTAACTTAATTTTTCGTAATTTATTTTTTGATATGACAATTTAAAAAACAAAACACTATTAATTGTCCTAATTCAAATAAAATATCATTAAGATATACAGCGCTTTTAAAAATATTATTTAAAATCCAATTCAGTTAATATATTTAAAAAATTTTTTATGCTCTTAAAATTTCTCATGCTTTGTATGTTATATATACACATAACATATTGAGTTATGGTAATAAGAAGTAGAATCACTGTTAACAGAAAATTATATTTGTCTACTATTAATGTTATCACTTCTTATTAGTTTTATCGAATAAGACATAAAAGAAAGTCGAGATTTAATAAACTATTTAATTATGTTTGATGCTTATACTTTACCAATATAATAATTATTTAATTTTTGATCATTTGTTTTTTAAGATATAAAGAAATTTTTACATACTCTCTATGCAATTTGGAATATTTCGTGTATTTATGTTCATCAATTAGTTAAGAACTAAACATTCCACAACATTCAAACTTTGCAAGTGATTTTATATCATCTCTGAGATTTTGAGCAATACTATTCAAATTGCCATCCATATCTTGGAAATATTTTCAATTTTCAATTTTTTTAAATAGTTTTACTTAATTCATTTATTTCTTTAACAATATATAAACAAAATTTGGGAATTCGTTTTTCTATTAAACAATAATTGGATTTAAAAAACATGTGCAAGCAGACAATTGTTAGTAACCGTCAGATGTTAGTTAACGTCGAAAGTATTTCGCGAACGCAAATGAATGAGTATTAGCTAGCAATAATTCTCCAAAACACATATGAGTGAAAAATAATTTATTTGGCAACTTGAAAAATGAAAGATTGATTGAAAGAAACAGTAGAAACAAAGTGACTAAAGCTGCGTTATTCATTAGAATAGTATCCTGAATAATCTAAAAAAGACAAATTTATACAATAAATAATTATATTCCATTTATAGTTTATTCAATAAAATGCTTATGATTTACATATAAAATAGACTTACTTGTATTTTTAGAATGATTAACCAATTCCATGACCAAGACCATGACCAAGACCATGACCAACACCATGACCTCCAACAAAGGGGATTCCTGAAAGTCCTCCAATTGAACTCAATTTTGCACCACCATATGGTCCGAGGGTTACTCCACCGTAGGGTGCGATTCCTTTGCCGCCAGCAAAAGGTCCTAAACCAACTCCACCATAAGGACTGATTTTACCTCCACCAAGGGCTCCTAAACCTGCTCCGCCATAGGGTCCAATACCTTTAACACCACCAATACCGCCGAGACCAGCTAGATTACCAATTCCATAGCTTCCCTGGTTGCCCCATCCGGTACCCCATCCTACTGTTTTGTATGGGACGACGTATCCTCCATGGCCAGTGACTCCTTTTCCATATCCTACTCCTGGAGTAAACCAATTAGTGGTTGTATAAGTAGTTGCTGATGCAGCAGCAATTACAGCCAAAAGAGGAAGCTATAAAACAATTTTTAAAAAATTTATTATTTGAATAATAAAATTCTAAAATTTCTTAAAAAGCACATATGCGATATAAATGTAAAATAAAGAATACAATCAAGAGAACAAAAATTATCATTTTATGTTAAATATATTTGAATCTGTGAATTAAGTTTAAATACTTACAATAATTTTCATCTTTGTTTTATTAAGGAATTCTGAGGCTAAAGGCTAAAAGAGCAAAAGTGACGTTCTCTTGAGTTGTTTGCTCTTTTATACTCTCAGGAAGCGACCCCATGACCCAACAACTCACCCTGGATGCAAAAAGTGTGTGCTCAATTTTTATAGATCTTATTGGGAAATGAATATGACTTTGTATGTTTTGTGTTCTACATTACGATATTTACGGAAAAAACAGTTTTAAAAACATTTACTGTATTTGTATAAATGTCATTTATTTATTAAATATGAAATATAATGATAGACCAAATTGTTAAAAATTGTTGGAGAACGATGATCTAAAACTATGTACAAGAGATCTGTTAAACTTAATATGGCATAAAAATGAAAATAATATGGCGAAAGTTAATTTTATTTATCAAGAGAAAACCAATAAATTTTGATTTAAACAAAAAACCATGTAAAGAAATACTAATGCGAATTCAAATTATGATATTCTTACACGATTTTTGTCATAAATAAAATGCATTTTATAATTTTTAAATATTATTTTATTTGATCTTAAAAAATTGCATTATAATATTTCAAGTAATTTATTAAAATTTTCAAGAAAAATCGTTTAATTTTCAATCTTCTTAAGATTTTTCGTTCTGATGAATTTCAGAATTTTCTAGTTTCCATTTCTATCAAATTTCAAATCAAAAATATTATAAATAATATTATTAATAATTATTAATTCTTAATTAATTATAATAACGGAAAAATTAAAAACATAGCTTCAACTTCAGAAAAATAATTCAAACATTTAATTAAAATACAGTATTACATTTTTTGTTTATTTTTAAATTATTATATATGATAAATAGTGGAAAACGAGTCATATTTTCTAGCTTTAACGTTACTAGATAACTTAATGAAATCAGGTTGAACGAACACTCATAACGTTCGAAAAAAAATTCATCTAACTAATTTCTGTGTCACGAGATATATACATGTTGCAACTCCTTACTCAGGATATGTAAAGTTTTTCCTGTAAAATGGCGGAATTTTTTCTACTTAAAGGTTACACGTGTCACTGAATTTAAAACAAATTAAATGTTTTATGGCATTATTTAAAATAATTTTCTTCTTCCTTGTTAAAAACACATTTTTTCTTGGCAGAATTATAGTAAATTTATGGAAAAATTTAACTTTTAATTTACTTTAAATTATTCTTAAATATTTTAATATTATCGTATTCTATATAATAACTAAAATTTTGATAAAATAAAATTTACTTTATTTTAATATTAATACATATCAATTTTATAAATAAACAATTTAAATTGTTATAATGAAGAAATCATTTCAAAATATAAGAGTTAAATTTTATCGTAAACTTATAAATATTGCGCTTTACAAAATAAAACTTTGATATATAGTCAATATATCAAAGAAAAAAACGTTAAAGAAAATGAACAGATAATTTATTTCTTAATAAATTATCTGTTCATTTTATAGCATTTACTAAAACATTAAAAATTATATGAATAATGATTATTTTAATAAAATAGTGCATAAACTAAAACATTAATAAAATATTAATATTTGATATAATATATAATTTAATATAAATATTTAATTAATATTTTAGTTGTATAATAACATGCAATCATACAATTATCATTACTATGTACAAAATATTCTAACGCACAACTTGTTATTCTTTTTTTTTATATATATATATATATTTGAAAATTACATTCCATTACAGAATTTATTTTAAAATTCTGATCAGTCACTCATCACTGGTCTTAAATTTTATATTTAAGACTTTATATAAAAAATTCTTATATGCAAAAATTAATTCTGCTTTGGATATAGTATTATTATTATTATTATTATTATTATTATTATTTTTAATTATAATGGACGCATGTATTATCCATCCATTCGTAAAAATGTTGTTATGATCAAGTTAATGTTCAAAATTATTTAAAATATATTTCTGTTAAAATTTTTCATTATTGCTATATTTTCTCGTGTGCTGTTCACTTAAGAAAAAAATTCTGAAGTTTTTCATAAGGAAATGAATTATCTTTAATAATAACTTATCATAATAAAATTGTAAGAAATTCAGTTCTAAATGAGATATTGAATTAATAACTTAAAATTCTATTTTTATTCTTAAAATTATTGAAGTTTATTAAAAATATTTTATTTGAGACATTATATATAATTACATATATAGATAACAATACAAAAAATATAATTTCTCTAATAATTTTAAGTCCAGATGCAACTACTATGAAAATTTTATTCAATTAATTTAAATTGTTTTTATTTTAACATAAGAATTGAATTTTTAAAAGATACATTTTGCCATTTGCATTATCTTTATTAGGTTCATATCATATAAAATAATTTTAAATAATAAAGAAGACAATTTTCATCGACATTTGAGTTATAGATTATTTTTATAATTACATCTAAAAGTTATTTTTATTTTAAAAAATCAAAAATTGACTTGTTTACTACAATCTTCAGATTAAACCGTCATGAAATTTCAGTCATTTTTAGTAAACTTTATCCTGACTAGAATAAAAAACAATATACTGTTTTTTATTATTTATTTTCCTATATTTTCTATATCAAATTATAACTTGAAATTTTTACTTATTCAATGTAATCTTGATTTAATTGTTTCAGGAAAATAAGATATTGATTTAATCACCCTTCAGGAAAAATGCAAGTTATAATTTTTTTCCTTTTATTTTTATGATCTAAATTATAAATTTCAATTAATGTAATAAGCTGAGAAATAATCATAAATATTTTACTTAAATAAATAAAAATAAAAATTTTGATATTACAGTGCATGAATGGAGTATGATGTCTCGGTATTATTTTTGAATTTTACTATTAGAAAAAGTACGAATCTTATAACATTTTCGAATAATAATAATAATTTGTGCTAGAATGCTGATTAAGATTATTGTAGGTAGTAGTTATTACATACGCTTAACATTTTTCTATTTATTTGCAGTAATATATTTCCGTCTTTTATCCATCTATGTATTTCGAAAAAGTTTCAGTTTTATAAAATATAATTTTCTATAATTTTATAATTTTTTCTATATATTTAAATAATTTTTATATATAAAATAGTATAGGCTAAGTAAATATTATTCGTTAAATTAAACTTAATTAAACTAAATTATAAGCAAATACATATTATTTATTTCATATAAAACTTTTTTCTTCTTTTCTTTTCAAAAAATTTTTAGATGATTATTGCAGGAACTAAATACTCTGCTGAATATTGTACTGAATAATATATTCGTAACATATACAAATCACAATTTATTGTTTTTGGAGTTATACAATAATTATTAAGCATTTAAATGAATATATAAATTTATAAAATATTACTTTTTTATTATTTAAAAATTTATCATCAATAGTAAAATATTATCGTTTATACTTTATGAGATCATAAAGATAAAATCTATTTTCTAACATATTTAATTTCCTATTCAATCGTATTAAATTTATCTCTTAAATAAAATATTAAATATTATTAATTTCCTTACAGAACTTACCGGTATTTGAACTTTATCTTTTATTATTTTTTCAGTAATCGAAATATTTATGTTGGTAGTTTTTTAAATGAATTTTAAAAAACTAATTCTCATTTAATTCTTAAATGAAAACTAATTCTCATTTAATTCTTAAATGAGAATTTTCAAATCTTGTTCAATGATAAAATAGTTAATATTACAATAATGATATTAATATTTTTTTATTTATTCATAAATTAAAATATTTTATTTTCATATTTATTTAAAAATATATAATAAAAAGAAAAATCTAGTATGAAAAAGTTTTTATAGTTCAAAAAAGTTAAATAAATAGAAGACTTAATTTAAATATTTTAATATGTATAAATTGCAAAGGAAAAATACTGTACATTGAATTTAAATCTTAGAGATTGCTTTCTAAGATCTATTTATCGACTTTTCTGAGGAATCTATCAATTTTTATATTTATTTCTCAGTTTGCACAGTCCTATGATTTTGAAAATTAAGAAATGATCTTCAATCTAATCAATGATAAGTTATTTTGCGATCTGAATGCATTAAATGCCGATAGAGTATAAAATATCAAAAATAATGTTGTTCACTTTTATTATTATCTATGTTCCATATATTCTACAGCTATTATTTAAATACTGTATAAAGTATCAGCGGTTCTCGAGTGCGATCACCATGCAATTTTAATGCCGCCACAACAACAAAATATTTTTGTGTGTAAACGGATGATAGAGTTTTAAGGAAATTCCTATTTATCATGTTTATAGAACTATCCCATATAGTAAAACCAAGATTTCGGCAGACGAGTAAAAAAAATGCCCTCTAGTAACAAATGAATATTTCTTCTGTGCCTTCCAAATTTTTTTGTCAAATTCAGTATCCCGTATATGCTCACCCTGGTCCCAGCAAACTATTTAGAATAAATTAACAGAAATCATTTATAATTATAATAAAATGATCAAATTTTTAATAATCTGAATCAGTATACTGTATCTTATTTAGTTAATTAAAAAATGATTTTTTTCAAATACAAATTGAATGATTGAATAAAAATTTCAATTTTTTCACTTACTATAAAGAATTATCTATTTTTAACACATTGAAGTTGAATTAAGTTATTTCAATCGTGTTACTAACTTGTAAGTCTTACTAGGAATATGCATGATGGTGAAGCACACTCAGAGCCCATTATGACTGCTCAGCGCCTACCATGAACTAGTCGACCGAAAAATGGGTTTTAATAGACTGATCTTGTCCCTTCCAGGAAAATTTAAGGTTATGCGACTAGCAATTAAATACAGTTCTTCAGATGGCCAGCAAATGTTTAATCACGTTGTTATCCTGCAACTTTATCACAAAATTTCAGATCAGTGAGGGTAACCAGCAACTTCTCGTGGCCGCATTAGCGGCCAAATTAAAAATTTTCCTTGAGTTTTATAGTTTTAGCCATAGTTTTTACTATAAATATTCCTCTTTTTATTCTAATCGTTGATGTCTGAAAATATCTGAAGAATTAAACTTTTAACATTCTAATTTTAGTACCGTAATTTGTAAAACTTTCCTTATTAACTAAGGGTAAGTTTGTAGAACTGATCTCGGTCTGAAATAAATGTGAAGCTAGGAACTGATTATAGACTGTTTAACTGAATTTATCACATAATTAGGTTATCTAATGTTATACTTATTTTTAATAAAAGTGATTTATTTATTTTTAATTTGATTTAACTTAATTTTATTTTTAATCTTTTATAAAAATTCGCTATAATTTGAAATCAATAAAAGTATATAGTATGCTATTATTATAATAAAAGTTTATTTTTATTGATTTTAGCAGAGTAATCAAAATTTACATTTACAAAACTGCTTTCACTTTAATGATTTAATTCAGTTCTAGCATGTACAATGTTAAAAATGACAATTCTGTTGTTGAAAATTTATTTTAGACACTAAGAATAGTAAAATTAACTATTGAATAAAATAAAGCTAAATAAAAATCTAATTTATACCTTCATAAGTATATTTTTTATCTAAAAATAAATATTCAGTAAATTCAATATGAAAGAGAAAAACAGAAAATAGATTTATAAATTCAATTAAATATTGTATAAAAGTAAAACACCAAAAATGCATTAAAAATAATTAAAATATGAAAAGTGGTGGAGAAATATATTCAGTTCAAGCAAGATTTGCAAACTCGAGTGTGACTAAAGGCATGCCTTTCTATTTTGGACTGATGCGTTGCGAAGGCAAATTCATAAATATATTTCACATTTTAGAAGTTGTATGCCATTAAAATAATGTTCATAAATGACAGAGATCACACGTAAGGATCGCCTATATTAGTTTTTGAATTTTTCAAAGAATAATATTTTTAAGTAACCAATCAATATAATTTAAAAGCGAAATGTATCTAAACATTACAAATGAAACGTGTATAAAAAATATAAAAACATTGATTGTTTCGATAAATACATATAGCATAAATACTGTAATTATATGCCAAACATTTTGTTTATTGAGAAAATCGATAGACAAGATAACACGATATAAAATATGAATCAATGATTTATGTTTTATATGTTTCATTTATAACATTTATATTCTTGTCGATCGTTTCATATCGAATTTTTCATTTAAAAAAATTAGAAAGATCCGAAAAATGACAAATTTTATACAATAATTAGAAGTTAACTTGTCAATAGTTTAATTTGAATAATAGAGAGTGGGGAGATTGACAAGCAAAACCCAAAGTTGATCGACAAGTTCAAAAATGGCGACCTCTATAATAATAGACTCGAAAAAGATTGATCTAATTATCAATTGTAATAGATTCATTGAAATATGTTAATCAGAGTGGCGATAAATTGTTTGGTCTATTTAGAATAAACATAATTCTCTGGCAGTAGAAATAAAGATCACAAGACCATTAAATTAATTTTTTATGTTTAAATAATTAATTTATTGAACATAATTAATTTTTATATACAGTAAAAACTGAAAATATATAAAAGTCTAATTAAATAAATATAGATTAAATCATTATAGTGTACCTGGAAATGATCCTTATTGCATTCAAGAACAAAATTGTTTTTGAAACTCAATTTTCTTTATTATTTAAGAAATTACTCTTTTTCCTATTTTCGCAAGAAATAATAATAATAGAAAGTATTAGATTTCACTATGTTACGGAAAAATAAAAACTTATCGGCCAGTTACAAGCGAATAGAAGAGTATTAGACTTCTACCTGAAAGTTTCATCGTCGATTTCTACCCAAATACTTCCAGATTTTATACGAGGGAGTCTGGGCCAGCATTTTGTTTCCATGTTTCAATCTTTCTGACAATTCCATTACAGGTATTATAGGTTAACTAATGGTAGGCTTCGAAATACCACCTCCATAAAGATACGTTAACATAACTCGAACAATCAACCACAAAAAGTCATAAAATCGGAGATGATTTCTCCGAAATGTTATGCATGAAACTGTTAATTTTTTATATAAATCTATAAAACATGCTGAATTATAATTTTTGAGGTAGATTCGTATTATAAAATTGTTTTTACTTTAACAATATCTATAACTTCTTAAATTATAATAACAAATATTGAGAAAAAAAATATTCTCACTTTGCAACATATAGCAATTAATTATCTTCAACAAATCGTGAGAATATTTATAGAATATAAAACATTTGTAGAAAAATTCTTAATACTTTATGCAAGTATGAAAAATTTACTTATGGCCAAGGCCGGATTATTCACTAATTACAATAAGCACGTGCCTAGGGCCCCAAAAGTAAATTAAAAATTATTAAATAATTTTATAATTATTTAAAACAATATTTGTGCCTATGACCTCAAAGTTTCCATTGTATATGACATTATCAATAATGCAATTTAACAATTATTCCAAGAGAATATTTTCATCTTATAATAAAAAACAGAACCATCAAGATTCATAGCTTATGCAAAAATTGATTTCATTTGTTTTACTCAATATTTTATATTTGTAATTAGATCTAAACATTTAGTTATTACTTGAAAATTTTATTTTATTTTATTAAACATTTTTTGGAGAGATGATTTTTTTTCACATTTATAACGGATTAAACAGGTTGTTGAAGAATTGGATTAACGTTACTAATGCGATATTCGTGATAAACATTTGGTAAGTGAGGTCACTAAGCAGTTTGGGGACTTGAGAAGCCAAATAACAAATTACGGTAATTTGAACTATTAATCACAATTGACTCTTATCTTTAATTTCTGACATCTATTTATCATTTAACTGAGTAATCTTACTGAGTATCTAATTTTATTTTTAAAAAATATAATTTTATTCGTTTCTAAGTAAAGTTTTTCATTTTATTTGAAACTTTATCAAATTAAAATTATTAAACAATATTCAATTAATTATTAATTTGAATGATCGGTTAATTTTTATTATTATTTTTATTATATTTCATGTTAATTTATAACACCTAAGATCTATAATCAGATCGCTGAAGAGAAAAAAACTTAGATGCTTCAAGCGTTATGTAAAAAATTTTCAGGAATAATTTAAAAAACAATAACTTGAGATTCAAAACTGAATTTCAACTGCTGTACTTATTTCTCGTTCATAGTTCGGACGACGAACCATATAATTCAGTTTTAAAACTGGTTTATCTTGAAAAATAGGCTAAGTTTTAAGAATACTATTTTTCCATTTAGAATGTAAGTACAATTATTATTTTTTTATTTTTTTAAGGAAAGATATATTGCCCTGGATGACTAATCAAATTAAATCATTATAAGCAGCATAGCAGAAACGTAAAGTATAGATAATTTATTAGTTCTCTTGCGTTCTATATCATTTGATCATCAGATAAATCAAATAATTTCGGTTTTCCATTTGATATATCCGAATTCTATTTTAATATTTAAAATGTTCATTGGATTATTTTGTAGCTTGCAGTAAAGAGTTTATATAGCTTAATCGCAATTTTGCTATTATCAGCAATATTAATATTTTGGTTTTCATGCTATATTCATTTTTATTTTTTGGGAAATAAGATATTTATCTACGTATTATTTATGTAGATTATAATAGATTTCACAAATTAGTTTTTAAAGCTTAATAATTATTTTCATTAATACGTGAGTTGGAAAACTTGATTTCAAGCTAATTATAGATCAACATAAATTACCTCATATAAAGAAAAAGAAAGCATATTATATTAATTTGAAAAATGTGGATTATGATTATTAATATTTAAATTTTTTCATTATGTTAAAATTATTTAAGTGCAGCTTTTATCCTTAGGCAAAACTTTAGGAATTCGTATGCAATAATCTCGATGTCAAAAAAAGACTTTGATAATATAAGATATTCTATCTAAAATAACTTAACTGTCATTCTTGTTTTGTCAAAAAAAATTAGCAAAGACTAAAAACGAGGATAAATCAATACTAAAATGCTGCAGATTGAGAAATACTGTACTAAAAATTTTAGAAATTTCACATCAATAATAAACTATTAAATCTATATTTTTCCTATTTTTAAAATAGGAAAAATATAGATTGTTATTATATTTGTTTGATTGATATATTTGTTTAAAATGCTCCTCTATGTTATTTTACATATTTAATAAAAGAAGTACAGGTATTAGAAATTAATATAAATTTTTACTGTAGAATGAACTATCGATTATTTTATAATCCGCTCGATTTATAATCAAGGTAATCCTCGATTTACGATCATTCGACTTACGATATTCCGATCTTGTGATGATCTTTTCGATATTCCGATCTTGCTATTTTCATAGCATATTGGCTAGAAATATTTTTTAATTAAAAAAGTAATAAAGCAAGCGCTTACCACCTTGCCGGGTTCAATTCCGTATTATTTTATAACCTTTAGGACTGGGATGAAATCCGGATTATTATATCTACTTAAAGGATTCAATATTCCATTATCTATCATTATTACTAAAATTATTAACATTATAAGTCATTTTTGATTTACAATATTTTAGACTTACGATTGGTTATCAAAACATAACCTCCATTATAAGTCGAGTCATCCTTGCATTCGCTTTTATTTTCTTAATACTTTTTAATAATATTACATTGCAATTTAGTCTTTAATTTAATCATGCAAATAACTGTTTCATTAAAATTTGTTTTATGTACAATCGATATTTATGTACAAACTATTAAAATAGCGATATTTTTCACTCAATTTTAAATTTTCTTGCTAAATAGTTTTTAAAGTTTACGATAAAATAAATATTTTCAATTAAATACTGTATTTTTATTAAAATAATAAAAGTAAGCATTTCTCATTTTCTCTTATCTTGTTATCGTAAGAATTTTATATATCCTGGTCGTAGGTAAAATTAAATATTTAAAATAAATTAACTTTTTACAGATAAAAAATTTATAATAATTTAATTTTAATAAATTATTGTTATCATTAATTTGTATATTATATTAATATTGTATAGGCCTATTCTTTATTTTCATATACAGTATTCAATTAATATCAAGTGTGCAGTTAAATATTTATAATTTGAATATAATTATTTGAATTATTTAACATAAACATAAATAATAATTAACATAAATATAATTTATGTTAATTAATAATTTTAATTATTGTTTATGGAATAATTTTAATTAAAGAAATCTATTTAAGCAGTATGAATCAGTATTCTACCCAAAACAAGATATAAGGTATTGTACTGATGGTTGAATGGTATTGTGGTAACAAAAGATATAATATCATGAAGAATCTCTTTGAGACACTAGGCAAAACCTCTCATATTTAAGTTTGGTTAGATTAGATAGGTTAAGCTGCCATATCGCACGAGGGACTCTCATATTTAGCCTTCCACTTGCATTGGAAGATAATCAGGTAATGATTATTTTTTCCTTCAATTTTTAGACCTGTATAGCTCTTAAATAAATCTTTGAATAAGAACTTTTCGAATAATCCATCTTATAGGACTAACAAGGAAAATGGTGTTACTAGTATGAATAGTTTCAGTTCTTGAGAGTCACCAGTTATCCAGTGGTTTTCAACAACTAGAACACATTTTCCAGTTATCTTTCTCTGGTTCCTTTGCCGGTATCTTTGATACTAGTAAGAGGACTGGATTTATAGATTCTATTCTTCCTTCTGGGGTAGTAGATTTTCAAATAGGACTTTGTGCTTTCAGCCAGAGTTGTACTCTATTGAGGTAGATCTGGAGTTTTTTAAGGCAGTCTTAGGTCCTTTGTTATGGGGAAAGAATTTCTTGAACCACAAAGAGGAGTACTCATTATTTGAATAGGACAAGACATAGAATCACATCCTTGAGGATCATATTGACTAGATTCAGCTTCTTTAGACCTTCACTGTTATTTTTTCCAGCATGGAGGGGTGAATTTTGGTGCAGGGTCAAGAAATGTTATAGAGATAGTTCCAAATCCTTTACTTCTGTAGAGGCAGGGATTTACTGCGAAGGGAACGAGAATGTTATATTTTTTTTAGATAGCTTGCCATTCTTTCAGGAAGAATCTTATGATATTTTTGCATGCATTAAAATCAGTCTTGATAGGTGATATGTTGCTAAACATATTTATATCCTATCAGATAGGGTAATTCCGGGAGTGATGCCGCACATTTCCATGAATGAGTATGGCACATGGACAGTGGAACCAATAACATTG
>WUQG02424214.1:0-14905 GCA_011317285.2 Androctonus mauritanicus | reverse complement strand
GCGATCACTCGCGCGTGTGCGCGTGTTTCGCGGGACATCGTAGACGCGCGTCTCTCGCGCACTCGCTGTAGTGTGAACCGGCCTAAAAGCAACGATGGCTAAAATCGAAACGCGAACAGATGCGTCACTCTCGCGCAGATAGTCTGCAATTTTATTGTTATCGGATATAAGCTCTATTTTAAATTAATGTAAAAATTCGGTCAATGAGAATAAAATTTTAAAAAATGCGTATGATTTGAGATTTTAATAATATACTATATTATAATTTTATATAATTATATATAATTTTAAAATCGAATTAAAAAAAATTTGATAGATAAGAAATTAAAAAATTCTTCGGAACAAATTCGAAATCGAGCATAATAAAAATTCGAAAAATTTTAAATTAAAACTTGAACTTTTAAGAATTCAATCGAAGATTAAAAGCTGATAATTTGTTTTATAAAAAAAATTATGACTGAAATTCAGGAAAGGTATGTTTACATATCACTTGTAGAAAAGAAATGAGTGATTTATTATTATTAAGTTCTTTTTCATACCGAACATTTGAGTTCAATACGGTATTTATGATATTAGTTAACGTTAGTTCAGCCGACATTAATAAAGTCGTATATTCAAATTATTTTGCTTGTTAAATTATTAACTTTTTATTTCTCTGTTTTTTAGATTTTTTTTACTTAATTCCGTTAACTGGTAAAAAAGATATTGCGTTTCCGTTTTCGATCGATTATATAGACTAATATCATCACAATTAAATATGAACATTTTTTTGTCAATAGAGAACGCCACTTTCCATTTTAGTAGAATACTAAATGACTGGCTAAAACAAGCTCTTCCACAGGCTACTCACTCCTGCGCAGAGGCATAACTAGGATTTTAGCGCTCATGGCAAAATATATAGCTTGGCACCTTTGGACTGTTCTTAAGGCGAATTTACAATATCCCTTAAGAGATTCTGACGCCCTTGGACTGTTGCGCCCTTGGCAACTACCCAAATGCCAACGCCTAGTTACGCCTCTGGCTAGGCCTACTCTATCCCCGGCTAGAATGCTCTCGGCTAGGCCTACTTTTCCTCGACTAGGCCTACTCTGTCCACGGCTAGGCCTAGTCTGTCATAAGCTAGATTGTGTTCGGCCAGAGGTTCTCTGTCCTCGTTATTCGTTCAAGCTCAAAGTACCTTTCCACAAATTTGGCCTAGGGCAACTGTATGTTATCCTCGGACAGAGTTCGTTCAAATTCAAAATACTTTTACAGAATTCCGGCTTCGGCCAGGTATAATCTGTCCACGGACCTTCGTTCAAACAGGATCATTTTTGAATATTGACTATTTTTGTAAATAATTCTTCAATTGACTGAGATCCTATTGAATAGAATGTACCGCTCCTTAATATGCAATAATATGAAAAGTGCATAAAAGTGAAAACATTCATAATAGGATTAGCCAGAGAATTAAAAAATGGGAATTAATTTTTCCTCTTTCAATTCTCGGAGATGGGGAGAATTGAAAGAATTGAAAGGTTTATTCACAATTCCGTCCTTAATGGGCTGGATCATGATTCCTCCTGAATAAATCTGGAAGTGTAGGACTCAGAATAAATTCCGTCCATCCGGGTAAAATAACTTTTTTAGATTATTTCAAGAATATTATAAATAATAATAATAATTTTGTTGGATTTTATTTATAGGTGTATAATATCGTATTACTCATAAATAATTTAGTTATATTAATAAAATATATCTATATGGCAGTTATAATTATTTCTAAAATAAAGGCGAACTTAAATTTTGGTATCATAAAAATTTTTTAATAGGATCCATGTATTCTGAGCATCTTCCTGATTCAGAAAGAGAAGGTAGAGGCAGTCTTTATTCGTTCGATCATGCGTTCAAATTAAAATCTCACCTGAAAGATCTGGGAATATCTAACGGATTGGCTTGGAGTTCGGACAACAGATTAATGTTCTTTATTGATTCATTAAGCAAACAGGTTTACGTTTTCGATTATGATCTCCAAAATGGCGAAATAAGTAAGTTCTTTTATTAAAAAAAAAAATTTCAAATTGATAAAATTACGAAGGTGTTTTAATCTTTCAGGCAATCAACGTGTTCTAGTCGATTATAATATAAATCCCGAATATTCCGAATACGGTTTTCCGGATGGAATGACCATCGACGAAAGAGGAAAACTGTGGATCGCTTGTTTTAACGGAGGGAGAGTTTTAAGAGTTGATCCAGAAACTGGTAATTTCAGAAACAGTAATTAATAAATTTAAATAAACATAAAATCTTTATATGATATAACATTTCTTAAATTTTTATTAATAAATTCATTTCCCTCGAAGAAACAGGTTGCGTAAGAATGGTTTAAATCAGCGGTTCTCAACTTTTTCATAAATGCGTACCATCAAACTCAAAATTCAAAAATCTCAGTACTACCAATAGAAATATACTTCGTATACCTCATACTAATAGGAAGTCAAGATTATACATGTACCATTAGTCGCGTACCATCACTGGTATACGTACCACAGGTTGAGAACCGCTGGTTTAAATTCATTAACATTACTAAATTACAGTCAGGCAGAGAGGATATTAAGAAATCCTGTATATATTTTTAAATACAAATATTTAAATTAAATTTATTATAGGGAATTTGTTTAAATGTTTATAAAAGGTCACGATTTTGTACTTTTTCTAAACAAATATACTTTAAGATTATTTGAACTACTTAAAACGTTACAATATTGATCATTAATACCCTAAAATCACTTTATTACTTCAGCACAAATTCTTCAAGCAGTGATTCTACCAGCTAAGAAAATCACTTCGTGTTGTTTCGGAGGAAAAAATTACGATACTCTATATATCACTTCTGCCTGGAAAGGATTATCAGAAGAGGAAAGAAAATTACAACCGGAAGCGGGAAAGTTATTCAAAGTGACAGGTTTAGATACAAAAGGACTACCTCCAAACAAATTTTGTGCTTAGTATATATTTATATGTATCAAGTATTCAAAGGAATTGCAACAATTGCATCGATTTATATTTCATAATTATACAGGAAAGGTGAACTATTTTTAATTTTTTTTTTGTTTTGTAGAGGATGTTTGACTGCTTTTGTAACAACTGATTATTTTAAATAAATATTGAATTCACGTATCGATAAATAATCTCAGTTTTATGATTATAATAAATATTTCAAATATGATAAAATTGCTGTATTATAAAAGTTAAATTAAATAGTTTAAAATGACTATAAACTGATTAAATGAACTTATAGACTTGATCAAACTGATCGAAAACAAAACTCATTAAGGAAAAATTGTTATTAAGTCTAGTGATGATTTATATCACAATTTTTCAATTAATTTAATTTAATTTATACATGAAAGATCTTTTATGTTTCTTATTAAAGTGGTGATTGAATCATAGTTAACGATTACATTTAATATAATGTATCAATCGCTAGTTTAACGGAAGATCGTTTCCACGTTTGATATTAATCTAAGGTCGTTACTCTAATTATGCAACGAAACGGCTATAAAAACTGGCATAGACATCCTATCTTAGCACAGTAACAGAAAATATGTCTGTGACAGCTGTGTCTAAACGTCTCTTCGATTTAGGAGAAGGTCCCTTTTGGGATAATACCTCCGAATCTCTTTTCCATGCAGATTCTTTTGTGGGTGATTATTGCAAACTCAATCCTAGAACTGGAGAAACAGAAATCGTACATTTGGGTAACGTATAATTTTCAGAATATCTTTATGAATAATTAATTATCTGATTTTCAGTTTATGTGCTTAGATGGCGGATTAACGACCGTTATTATACCGTACAAGTCACATCCGAATAAATTACTTGTAACACTTCAGAAGTCGATATTAAAACTTGATTGGAATACCAAAGAGACAGAATTATTAGCAGAAGTAGAACCTGAAATTAAAAGATCCAGATTTAATGATGGAAAATGTGATGAAAGTGGCAGATTTTGGGTGGGTGAGTATTTAAAAATTTCATTTTTTAGTTACTGTATTTATATGTATTCAAATGAACCGATACAAGTTAGTCAAGTCTCGTATGATAACTATGTTCACAAAAGAAAATTGTTAGGAGTAACTTATCAGATGGAAATTTAAAAATAAATTTTCAATTAATAAAAACTGAAAACGTCTTATATTTTCATATTAATATAGTAGACATCCAGTGTTCTTTGAATTTAAAATAAATATAGAGAAAATATTGTATCAAAATGTCTAAATTAAAAAATATACAGTATATAAATTTAAATATTCAAAAATTTCCCTATCCCTAATTATTATTATTCCCTAATAATAATAATTAGGAGGATATTTAAAAAAAAAGAAAATAAATTCCAAATGTTAAAACTTATAGAGCTATTTGCATTACATCAGAAGTTATGTGGCTATAACGAAGGAAGTTAACTAAATTGCAGAATGGATTTTGAATAAACTATGTACAGTAAACCCTCATATAATGCGGTACTTATACAACGCGTTTTCTCTATAACATGTCTATAAATTTCTACGAATTTCTATACATTTATATTAGGGGAATTATCTTTTAGCACCCATATATGTAAATGCATACATATTTTTTTGTATAGTGTCGGTTTTTATACCGTTCAAAGTGTTTATTGTTGAAAATAACTGAATAAATCTAATCCTAGTTTTCTTATGTGATGTGAATCTCATATAACGCGACGTTTCTATGGAATCTAACATCCGCGTTATACGAGGGCTAACTGTATTTGCATAATATAGAGAAACTGAAGTAAATATGAAATTTTAAAAGTTAAAAATATCAAATTCAAGAAACTGTTTCGCTCTTGAATAACAACTATCTTATACCAAATGAGATTTCTAATGAAATGAATATTTAAAGGATGTTTTAAAACAAAAAGAGGAAAGCAGTTCTACTAATGATCATTAGTATTCAGTAAATAGCGCTTAAATTTTGGATTGTCACAATTGCTTTTTATAGTTATTGTGAATTGTGATACAATAAAGAAAATATTTATAAAAATGTAAAGAAACTTTGATAATTATTGACATAAATAAAGAAAATTTTCAGTTATTTGATAATTTAAAGTTTATAAATTTAAATTGTATATTTGCAATAAAACTTTTTTTTCATAATTTTCGTTTTTATAGGTACAGTATTAGAGAAAGACGAGGGAGGTATTATAACAAATGGAGGTAATCTGCATAGCATGAATCCAAACTTGAGAGTGAAAACACATAATGCCAAAGGTGTCACTCTATCGAATGGAATGAGTTGGAGTTTGGATAACAAAACCATGTTTTTTAATGATTCAGAAGGACAAAAAATATTTGCTTTTGATTTCGATTTGAATAATGGATCAGTCAGTAAGAACAGCTTAAAATCTAAATCGAAAAAATTGAAATTTTAATATTTTCAATAACTGAAATAAATTATTTAATTTCCGTATGATTTTATTAAGGTAATCAACGAACTATGGTCGACTTTAATGTCACACCCGGTTATAAAAATCTTGGATATCCAGATGGAATGACTATCGACACAGAAGGTAAATTATGGATAGCATGTTTTGCTGGAAGCAGAGTACTTAGAATTGATCCAGAAACTTGTAAGCAATTGTTGACATTAATTATCAATTATATTTAAATTTTAGATTTTGACATTAAAATAATCAAAAATGTCCTTTTTTTTAGCTAAAATACTTCACCAAGTAGAATTTCCTGCACAAAATATAACATCATGCTGTTTTGGAGGACCTGGATATGATGAGTTATACGTTACCTCTGCTTCGAGAGGATTAAGTGAAGAACAGTTGAAGGCGCAACCTAAAGCTGGAGCTGTTTTTAAAGTTACAGGTTTAGGTGTTAGAGGTTTTCCTGCTAATACCTTTCAAGGTTAAAGTATTGAATCAAATGTGATGTAAACACTCTCTGTTGCAAAAAAAGACGCACCCCGAAGTATCTTTTTTTTGTCCCGAAGCAGCTGAGCAAGGTTAAAAGAGTTGCGAAGTTACATCACTTCGCTGCTCTCTCAACCTCACTCAGCTGCTCACACTGCTGACGGATACGTCGTAGTGACATCTTCATAGACTACTTAACGTAATGAAACAGCAAAACCTGTAAGATATAATTATCCGCACTTACGAACGACCTGGGATTTGCTCTTCTCACGCGCTCTCAAAATGCGTGATGAAATTTTAATCATTTGTATGTCTAACCGAAATATATCTGCATACCAAGTTTCACAGTTCTCCTTCTATTTTTTAAGAGTGCGTCGTTTTTTTGCAATAGAGCGTAATAATTTATGTTTAATAATAAAAAAAGTTTCTTTTTATAATACGAAATACAATATATGTTACGTATAAAATATGTCAAAACTTTTTTTGATAGAAATGTACACGAATGAGAATTTTAATTGAAATAATAGAAATTGAAAGCAATAAAATATATTCGTATACAAAATATTGCTGATAACATTAAAACTATATTATTAATAATATATAATTATCAATATTTATGCGATATTTAGTCAATAGAATCCATTGTTACTTCGAGCCATAATTAAGGGGAAGTTACATGTAAGCACTTTCCTCCAATTTTCTAATTGGTAATCCGATAGAGCGAATTCACGTTAAAACCGAAACGAATCGTCATAATAGACAGTTTCAACCAGGCGTTGACGTGAACGCGAACGCGAAGAAGAATGACGTCATGGAATTCACGTTCCACGCGTGTTCGTAGAAGAAATCTGCTTCAGCTAGTCATTATTTCCCTTAACTTCCCCAGATAGCGTCGCATATGTATGACATTCAAAAATCTCCTCGATGACATCATATTCTCTTAATACGCTTGCGTAGAACACGAACATCCGGGTCCGGTGGCTTGATTAGAAATTGTTTAACGAGTGATGAATCGACTGGTGGCAATTATCACCATTCGTCTGATGGTTGATAGAGTGGCTACAGGAATCGCTAGGACTTGCTAGTGAATTAGACGATCATCATGATGATTAGTCACCCCTATAAGCTTCAGTCCCGATTTTATGGATGTTTTCTTTCAATCATTTCTAAACACATCATTGGAATATAATGTTATCCCGACCGACGTGTGTCCATATTTGTCGAATTGACTACTCAGCCTCATGAAGGCTATCCATCCATTCTTTCTCAAAGTCCATTAGCTAGTTGTATTCCTTGCCAACACGAATTCCAGACATTCTGAATAAGTTAATGTTCCTTCAGGAATAAGTTCCCTCAATTCAAAAAATTGTTCGATAGAAGTGTACGGAACATTAAAATAAAGAAATTTTAAGAAAATAGTTTATAATGAATATATAAACAAACTACTAGTTTTCAGGCAATTTTTTTATTTAATAGAAAAATTCTTATATATACATGATGCAATTCTTAGAAGAAAAGGAAGAAAAATTTTCCCGAAGCTTTGTAAATCTTAGAGAAACAACAATAGGCACAATTGAAAATATAATTATATAAAGTCAAAATCTATATAGACACGAAATATGGTATGTACTTATTAGAAAACTTATTTTTATTGTTTTTATTTGAATTTTAATTCTGATAATTCATATTATCACAATACTACAGTAATAGTGATATAATGCAATTTCTATGTCATTTTAAGATTAATAAATGCATTTAAAAAAAAATATTCAAGTATAAAATGTTTAAAATCGATTGAAAATAATAGTAGTAATTGAAAAATTGAATAATAATATACTAATGTATAATTACTTATTATAACAAAACTTTTTTATATTTTTGTTTTTTTCTGATTTGATTCTCATTTTATAAGTGTATCTAATATTTTTGAATTTGATAGTATAGCCAATGGCGGCTCGTAACTTGAAATCATGAAGGTGCTGCAACTTTTGAAATATGCATACTATGATGTATACATCTTAGCATATATACAGTAAATTCAATGTATACGTCTTTGAATAAAATATCAAAATTATGATGATAATAAAAAAAATGTTATGGCTTTAATTTTAATGTTCAAATATTTAAAGAGACGAAGTAAACACGATAAGTAGTACTGATACGCTACTACTGGCCCAATCTGCATATAAACAACAGTGGAACTGCGCGACGAACATTGCCGCTTTATGCTAATAGCCCGCATCCACCCGTCACTATGACGTGCATATATTTGCCGGAGCATGCGCGAGTAGTAATATGGCACTGTGGTAAGCACAGTGCTTCTAGCGTACTTCGCTCTCCTAAGTGTTACAAGATAGATTATTATCGTTTTCTATATAAAATAACAAGAGATATAAAATCTCTTGTTATATAAAATAACAAGAGATTATTTTATATAAAAAACAAACTCTATGTATAGAGTCGTCGATGATAAAATTAAATATTACAAGCAAATATAAATAAATTAACAAATATATTTTATATATCGAAAAAATTGGGGGTGCAGTTCCGCAGTACCTATGCACGAGCCGCCTCTGATATAGCTATTTTATTTTTCTGTATATATATATATATATACATATCCCTTTTAATGTCCATAAATGGCACTTTTTATGGACTTTTAATGTTTCATCTATTCATCTATTAATTAACAGATTAATTTTAACTTGATCAAACAATCGCTAAATACTAATTTTTATGACTTTTTCCGTAAAGATTTCGATATTTCTATGTATAAGGTTTTTTTCTGGAAACCACTTTAACTCTTTAGTTTCCACCATTTAAAAATGACAGGGTTCAAATTTTGAACGTTTCTCAAAAATTTTTTTGATTGATTTTTATAGTATTAATAAAATTATAATGAATTATTACACTAATAAATTCTATTAAATTCAATAATAAATACCAAAATAATAACGAAAAACTTAAAAAGAAATTATATAAAGTAGAAAAGATGAATAAATTAAAAAATTTAAAATGAAAAATATAAATAGTTAGAAGATAATACTTGAAACTATTAATTCAAAAAAGTATACAGGTTTGAATTGTGAAGAAAAATAAAAACTATAATTACGATATATTAACAGTGATGGCAACCGTATTGAACATTAGAACTGTATTTCTTAAAAGTTGATCCAAAAATGATAATCGGGAATATTGTAATCTTCTTAGTTTTATGCTGCTCTCCATCTCATAAGTACATCAAGAGTGTCTACACTCGTGATGGGATCATTCAATAGATAAAGAATAGGAGTCGATGGGCATGCTCGAATTATACTGAAAATTTAATGTAAGGACCGAGAATTCCCAATTTTCTAGATGGAATATAAATGTAAATGTTTTTTCTCATCTAGTCAATTGGTCGATTATCAAACATGGTCTGTGTAACCACTTTGACTGTCAGTATTTACTCATGCCTTTTAATTTATCACAATTAGTAAACTGAACAGTTTCAATGTGATCCAAACACTAAAAATGAAGAGTTTTTCTCCAATTACAGAATTCTGAATAACTAATTTTTCTTTGATTTACAACGAAGTTTCACAAACACGCCTATTGTAAATGTTTGCTACTTCTTTTTGATATAATACTTTTAGTCTCATAAGTCGCCATACCAACATTTACCCGATTCCTATTATTATTTGTTTGTTCTGTGTCTTTAATTTTCATCTTTTTTTTCCTATATAAATGAAAAAAATATACAAGTAACTAATTTATAAAAACATTTTATATATATTAGACAATAATTAAATATATATATTTACACTTTCGAGTGGATGACAACAACAGCAATAATTAATATTAAGAGAGACGTAGCTCCTATAGCAATTCCAATTCCTAAGAATTAAAAATTTTGATCTGATAAGAATTTTAATAAAAATTACAAATTATATCGACATTTAAAACAATTACCTATTTTAAAAAAAGATTCTTCTTGCTCATTGAAAGAAAATGTAGATTCTAGAAATATGAAATCATCGTGTAATTTATATAATTTTTGATTAATCTATGTTATTTAAAAAACAAAAACATGCTTGAAGATGAATATTTACAAATAAAGTTTATTTCTATCACAAAAAATAATGAGCATATATTTTAAAATTAAGATTGAGAGAGCAAACTGCGGCGGAAAATACTCGCGTGACGAAAGCAGTGCGGTTTTGATGTCATTTCGCGGCGTAAAAACCGCTACTATCCAGTGTCTAGATGGATTTAACTTTACCGCGACAGTAAAATTCATCAATTTAACGTCCATCAATAAAATCAATGCATTTTGTGACGTTGAATCGTTGGCAATTTGACTTAAGGTTGGTTCCCATTAGCGCGAAACCGCGGCTGAAAATATGCGCGTAACGAAAGCAGTACGGTTTTAACGTCATTCAGCGGCGTAAAACCGCTACCGTCCTGTGTCTACATGAATTCAATTTTACTGCGATGGTAAAATCCGTCGAGGTAACGTTCACCAATCAAATCGATGCATTTTGTGACATTGAGTAGTTGGTAACTTTGATTTAAGATGATGGGATTCTCTACGGTTCAATCTCATCCCTTTCATCAAATTTGCATAGAAACCTTGTTCTTATTTCTTCTTATAAATATCTTCGATCCAATATTTTCTCCTCTTCGATTTTGTTTCAGTTTTCTCATTTACTGCAGCTGTTAAATCATTTCGTAAACAACGAATGCCGTTCGTTGCTTAGCGTCCATTTTGTTTTAAACGAAATGAATCATGGGAACGGCGCTAAGAATCTTGGGGAAAGCGTAGCTTATCGCGATAACTGGGAACAGGCAAGCGGAATGGCTGCCGCGTTTATCCGCGACGGTTTTGACTACTGTATTCCGCTTTCCGCAGCGGATAATGGGAACCACTATCCGCCGCGGAAAGCAGATTAGTAGTGCCCACTAATCCGCTTTTCCGTATTGACAATGTTTTTTATTTACATTCCAAACATTCAATAGAAGTGTGCGCAACTTTCACATTTTAAATATTTTGAATAAGCATAAAAATACTAAATATTTTACTCACCTTCTCCAATAATATTATTAGTTTCATTTAAAGTGGAATCTGTAATAATATTATAAAAATGTATATTAAAATATTAAAAAAACATAAATTTTAAGAACTATAATATCTTACTCTGATAAGATTTTTCTGATATGCATGTTGGACGTGGTCCACTCCACTTTCCAGTATTACGACAGGTAGTATAGAGAGATCCAATTAAATAAAAACCTGAATTACACTTATATTGAACTAAACTATTAACGATTGTAGAATCATTTAAAAGATGAATAAATCCATTTTTAATCGACTTTGGCTTTCCACAATCTATAACTGCAATATATAAACATCAATTTGGAATATAATATATATCCTAAATTAATGAATTATTAATATATTTTACCTTCACAGTAAGGATCGCTATCGGACCACGATCCGTTTTCTAAACATTTACGAATATCAGGACCGCGTAACGTATAATTATTTAAGCATTCATTTTTTACTACGCTACCGTACGTCGTAGTATGCGATTTCAACAGTATCTTGCCATTTTTTAATTTATTCGGTTGTCCACAATCTATAACTAAATTAAAATATTTTATTTGAATATGTGATAATTAAATATTACTATAAGAAATAATTTAAGTATATATTTGTACGGATTAAATTTATAAATACTAAGGCTGAATTCATACTGGCCTTGCGACTGCGACCGCGACCACGATCGCGACTGACTGCTTGCAACAGAACATGCACATTGATCACGACTGGCTTCGCGATTTTTCGAATCAACCAATAATAACTGCGTAAACAACAGCTAATAAGAGCTGATGTAGCATACAGCTCGTAAAAGATGTAACTAAATGCCTCCTTTCTATTGGCTATCGTAATGACGTATTCGCTGCGACCGCGACAATATTCAGCAAGTTGAATATTGTGCGGTCGCAGCGAATACGTCATTACGATAGCCAAGAGAAATGAATCATTTAGTTACATCTTTTACGAGTTGTATGATACATCAGTTGTTGTTTACGTAGTTACTATTGATTGATTCGAAAAATTGCGAAGCCGGTAGTGATCAACGTGCATATACTATTGCAAATCGTCAGTCGCAGTCGCAAGGCCAGTGTGAATTTAGTCTAAGAGTGCAATTTGCTCAAAAATCAATACCTTCGCATTTTGGAAGATTACCACTCCATTCTCCGTTTTCCAAACATTCTCTAAATGCATTTCCAATTAGTTTGTAACCAGTAACACACGAGAAACGTGAAATACTTCCCAGATGGGTAGTTCCATTCAAATATTTAACGTGGCCCTTATTAATATTTGGCACAAGGCCGCATCTAACATCTGTAATATATATATTATGAATATTTTTTTATAAATTAATACCAAGAAAATAAAAAAATATAATGATAATTACATTTACAAATAGGAGCTCTTCCAGACCATCTGCCATTTTGTTTACAGGTTCGAATATTTTGACCTATAAGTTGATATCCAATTTGACAAGTATATTTTATTGTGGAATGAACTGTCAGAGATAAATTTGTAACTCTTGCATAGCGTGGTATTTCGGGAGGGTAACATGTTGTTACTGTAAATAAAAACAAAATTAATAAGCGTACACCAGTATTACGACAGGTACTATAGAGAGATCCAATTAAATTTCATCATAAAATCGATAAGAATTGAGAAAATGACTATAGCATAAGTTCATAAATGCACATTTTTGATAAAAGAATTTACCCGTTTATTGGAGGATATTAAAAATTGGCTATACATGTCCACACAAATTCGAGTACTTCTCTATGACTTAGAAAATTGAAATATGGAAATGTTATAAAGGGGTCCACTGAATGATTCGGAAAATATATATATATAACAATTCGAAACTCCATACCAAAGGGATAGAAGGAGACATTAAATCTTCAATGTTTTATTTTATAGCTTAAAAATTATTATTTCTCGATCATTTTATTGTGTCCTGCTGAGAAAAATAATCCCTTCACGAAATGGTTTAAAAAATTTATCCTCGAAAAGAGATCATAAAAGTTTCAGCTTCCAAATTTGACAGATTTTTAATATTAGTCGTATTTTGACGAAAATCGATATATGCTGGGTTTTTGGAGCTACAGATTACAATATAACGGATCCAATATGGCTATCAGAAATTCAATAGATAATTTATTTTGATTTGATTGTGTCTGCCTGCCGGTTAGAAATTTTGGAGCTATAGATTATGAACCTGATGGTAGTTTATTCAATTTCAAAGTGGCCGATCCAATGTGGCAGTTTAAAATTCAACGAATATTCTAATTTAGTCCAATTTTTTTATGTTTTGGTCAGACCGACTATCTGAAAACATTATGCCTTTCATTCAAAGGATGTGAGCTCGAATCTGCATCCCATCCCTTGAAAAATATTTGTTGGTCTGAACCTGACTGCCGATTATCATTAATCTGCCATCCTTTGATGTAAGCGGCTTATGGCAGGGCCTCAGTTCGTTCACTTATAATTAACAGATTGTAAAATAATATCATTTGGATTGAGGGAAAAGATAAGAGACCAAGCTGCTATAAATATTTGCGTCCGGTTGGATTGGCCACGTGGAAACGCTTCGGCTTTGAGTCTCTGTTCCAACTCCTTGAAAATATTTATTATGGGGTCCGGGCCCGGCCCGTCGATCCCTGTCCTCCAAAATCCGGCTGACCCTTCCGCAGGGATGGTCAGCCTGTGAAAGGGCTTCTTCTTCTTCACGTCTTTAATATGGAGGTTGTATGTGAAAGGGCTTGTATCGCCCCGCCACTTAATATTCTTACTGAGTGGAAAGTCGCCACTTTGACAAAAACAATATTTGCGTCGTTCGAAGAGATGTGGCTCATCTATCCCTGTCGTAAACATGCTTATAATACTCTAGTAGTTAAATCATAATTATTGTATTTAATATAAATTATATTTAAATATAACAAATTTGAAATAAAACTTACAAGAACAAGCTGGTAAATTTCCATGCCACTTCCCATCCGATTTGCACGTAAATGTATCTTGAGTAGATAAAGTATAGTTGGCTTTGCATATATAGTGAGCAGTAGAACCTAAACTAGTTCTACTGTTATCATAAATTATAAAGCCATTTTCTATCTCTTGAAGATAGCCACAATCGATATCTTGATTAGAAAATAAAAATTACTGTACATAAAAATATTTTATATAATTAATGTTTTTATAGTTTTGATAAATTAAAAAAAAAGTAATGATAATACTTTTTTTAATTAATCAAAACTATTAATATTTATTTAAATAAACGATATAAATAAATAAATTAATTAATTATATCACTGGCTTTACGTACATTTACAGCTTGGAGCTATTCCCTTCCAAAAGCCATCTGCTCCGCATTCTCTTGTTTTATTTCCTACTAACAAAGAACCGTTTGTACATTCATATACAATTATTTCACCATTCAGATATTTCTTTTGAAGAGGATAATAAGTAGAATTTTCTTTTCTGTCTGGATTTCCACAGTTTAGAGATCCTATTATAGAAATAGCATAGATTAGTTTACTGAAGCATGTTCTTAGGAGCTTCAATAGCTTAAAGGAACTGTCATTCGTAAGACAAAAGAAGATAATGAAAAAATAACTATATACATTTTGTTTTTCTCTTATTTCTCTTACATAAAATGTATATCAGATCTTACAACTCATTTAATAAAATTTCACGATGATTAAAATAATTAAGATGATGGTTTATAATACAAATTGATCTGGAAAAATAGTCATTATTGCGTTTTAAAATATATTTTAGTATTCGGGAAGTAAAGAGACCATAGAGATATAATATATAACTAGAGTGCGCATTTCCCATAAGCAGTTGAGGAAACCGACCGCCATATTGATTAAGTATAGCGGGGCAGCGATGTATATAGATTTTTCATT
>WUQG02424203.1:0-14905 GCA_011317285.2 Androctonus mauritanicus | reverse complement strand
CCACCAACTTTTACCGCCAGGGGTCATTTTGTTCCAAAATGGAGTTGAATACAAGAGTACAGTGAGGTATGCTACAACAAACAGTTTTATCAATAAACTTAGGATGCTACTATGAACACAGGCGAAAATAATAGGTCGACTTAGGCCGGATTCACACTGACCAGCAATTGCGATCACGACAGGTGGCTTGAGACAGAGCATGCACACTGAAAATGATCGGCTTCATGATTTTTCAAATCGACCAATAGTAACTGCATAAACAACAGCCAATAAGAGGTGATGTAACATACAGCTCATGCAATGGCATGAAAACAAAAGTACATACGTAACCAAATGCCTCCTTTCTATTGGTTATCGCAATGACGTATCCCCGTGACCGCAACAATATTCAGCTGGTTGAATACTGTTATTGGTCTCAGCGAAAAGTCGTGAAGAGAGGCCTGATAGGATTGTTTCCATAGCAATGGTCGCTGGCTGTAGTCGCAGTCGCTGTCCAGAATAAATCGAAAAACTGCTTGAAAGTCCGAATGTAATAAACTAGAATCACCAAGCCAACAAGCAGTAAAAGAGTACAGTTTATTAAATCGCTAATGTTTTCAACAGTTTATCGCTGCCATCTTCAGGCATACACAAAATTAAATTTCGAATAATAGAACACGCTACACAATAACGTATAAGAACCTTCTTATACGTTATTGTGTAAGTTACGTTACACAATTGTGTAAGTTACGTTCTTATAAGAAGGTTCTTAACATATAAGAACCTTCTTATACATTATTGTGTAGCGCGTTCTATTATTTGAAGTTTAATTTTGTGTACGCCTGAAGATGGCAGCGATAAGCTGTTGAAAACGTTAGTGATTTAATAAACTGTACTCTTTTACTGCTTATTGGCTTGGTGATTCTAGTTTATTACGTTAGGACTTTCAAGCAGTTTTTTCGATTTATTATGGATGGCAATAGCCAAGTAAAAAGTTTGATCCCAAGCTGAGGCAGATTTGTTTTCTTTTTTTCCTTCAGATAAATTAATTAAAACTTCTAGTTTAATCATTAATTCATAGATGGCATCACTCTGTTAAATCATTACTGTATTTATTAATTACAAGATGGTGTTAACATCATTATAAATTCTTTCCAATTATTAAAATTTCTACTAAAAATGCCAAGGAATTAATTTGACAGTTTAGGTTCTATTTGAATATTTCTCTTGAAGTTTTATTTATTAAAGTTTAGGCACTTTTCATTTATTTAGATAAATAAATCATTATTTTATTGATTTTGTTAATCTTTACTTAATTTTATTATGCTCAAATTTCCTTGTTGAGAACAGAACTCCTGGTTTTAATATTATGTCCATGGGAAATTGATTCTTGGTTTATAAGGTTTTACTTAATGATCTCATTTCAATAATGAATTATTTCATAAAGAAGGGAAAGTACTTGTACTGCAATCATATTTAATAAGTGTAAAAGTAACTCAAAGTGCTAGTGCTATTAAACACTCAGCATTGTCAGATAATATGAAAGTAGTTAGTAGTAAAATGAATTTTCTTAGTACAGATGGTTACAGTTAAAGTGAATAGACAAACTTTCCAACTTATGAAAGATTCATTCTTGTCCATATTACATAAGTTTAAGCCAAATTTTACATAAATCAAATTTCTACATAAATTATTATATAAATATTATGGTAAATTAAAAACATTATACAATGTTTGTTTATTCTATCTATAAGACATTAGATATAATTATTGTAATACAAGGCACATCATATTACAATTATATATAATGTTACAATAGTTATATGATAATTTTATTACTGAATGTTAAGTAACAATAGTATGCTTAGCTCTCATTACAGTAATATTGTAATCATTATTCATAGATGGGACTTTACAATGCCAATTACAAACTTAAGACAAAATTATCAGCACTTTAGGCAGGAACGGTTTAATTAGTAACTAAAATAATAAAAATGCACTTGAAACTCTTCCAAAATAAGTTTTCAAATGCATTTTTATTATTTTAGTTACTAATTAAACCATTCCTGCCTAAAGTGCTGATAATTTTGTCTTAAATATTGTAATCACTGTTGTAACAAAATAATATTTTATAAAATTGTAATATTGAAGTGTTTTTATAAAAATAACTTTTAAAATATTTTTCATGCCAAAACTTCTTTTTTAAAGTTAAATTTATACAGGTCAGATTTGTGAAAATAAAAGTCAAGGATATACAGTACAAAATAAATGATTATATAATATTAAAGAATATATATGTAAAATTTTATAAGCATGATAAATTAAAATTACATGAAAAATATTAATGTCTAACATACATAAATGCAATCTATATAAAAATTTCATGAATCTTACATAAATCAACAACTATCTATACATCAAATAAATTAAAAATAAAATTTTAATATAATTTATTATTTAAAATAAATTGTTTAAATAATATACTAGAAAAAAATGCAAATTTTAATAATAATAAAGTGTTATTAAAATTTTGCATTCTATTTAATATATATAAAGATATAATAGATTTTTATACCACACAATTAATTCCATATTTATGTCCTGGCATCTCAGATACTTGAGTCTGATCTTGAATATCCCATACTCGAACATTTGATGGATGTCCACACTATATAATTATTTTAAAAATAAAAATTTTATTTATCAGTTTGAAAAAAAATAAAGAATAAATAACAATCTAACTCATATTAAAAGCTAACTACTGCCTAACTTTTATTTGAGACTATTAAACATCAATTAGCACTACTTGGCAGTTAAAACATAAGCATCTTTTTATTAAACTGCTAACATTTTTGGTGGCTAGTTTCCGCCCTCATCAAGCTACCGATTTCTGAACTGATTTCAACAACATGGAATGAAAAAACAGAATGACAGCCAAGTATTTAGTCATTACTCAGTAACAGGCAAGTAACAACTAAATACTCACCTGTCATTTTATGTTTTTTCATTCTATGTTGTTGAAATCAGTTCGGAAATCTGTAGCATGATGAGGGTGGAAACTAGCCACCAAAAACATTAGCAGTTTAATAAAAAGATGTTATGCTTTAACTGCCAAGTAGTGCTAATTGATGTTTAATAGTCTAACTTACCTCTCCAGTGACCAGATATCGGCCATCTCCCGAAAATGCTAAACAAGTAATAGTTTTCTTAGTATTACTGATGATGTGAGATTGCTTATTTTTTCGTATATTGTAAAGCACAATTACACATCTGCAGAAATAAAAAAGTAATATTCTTATATTTTACAATACAATTAAATGTTTAAGAAAAACAAAAATAAAGTGTTTTAAAATTATTTAAAGAATTCATAATTAAATAGAATTGAGAATGGTTAAATAATTTTTATTTAGAAGTTTTAAGAGATTGCTGCAAACTGTGTTTTTACTGACACTTATAATTCTTCAAATTAAAAATTACTATGTAAATGTTCAAAATGCAATTTATTTAAATAAAAAAATATAAAAATCAAATGTTTTTCCTCATTTATATTGTATAAAATGTTTAGAATTTCCTACTATTGTTTGATTTTCCTCAATTATTTAATTCAAAAACTTAAAGAATAAAATTTTAGCTTGTTTGCAATATATTTCTTTAGAATGTCCTATTTTAGTTTATTATTTTTTCATAAAGAAATAAAATAAATATGGCTTAAATTCATAAATTTTCTTCTAATATAAATGGATTAATTATTGTGTGTAATTACAGTTTAGTAATTTTTTGTATTAAATACTATTCAATTTTTTCATAATTTAAATATTGATTACAATCTGATAAAAAAATTTTTTAATTAAAATAAGAATATAAAATTTCTTTTAAAATTCCATTATATAAAGTTATATTATTTCTCCAGAAAACAAATAACCAATTGAAAATTCTAATTTTTTTCTTTTAAACTGCAATTTAAGCAATGTTATAATAGAAAATAGTCATGAATTCTGCATAAAATTATATCTAAATTAATAAATATTGAAGTTGGTATATTTCAGTTTATCATTAGCTAAAATGATTATATTAAAACCAGCATATTTGTTCTAATCTTTCAATTCAAATTTTAATAATTATAATTATATATTATAATTATTAAATATATATTAAAATTTGGAATATAGAAATATTCAAAATTTAAATTAAAAAATCATGACAAATATATTATAGATTGAGTATTCCCCAATTAAAAATATTCTGAAATATACAACTTCGCTTTCATAGCAAAGTGCTTTTAGCATATTTCACAGCACTTTAATCACTATGTGTGCTGTGAAATATGATAAAATAGTGCACACACTTCCATGATTTAGTAAACTGTCAAAAATTGTCAATGCAAGGTATCTGTGACTATTTGTTTTCTATTATGTTATTTATATATCATTAAAAAAATGTCAAAACAATCTGATTGTGCTAATTATATGGGAGCAGTGATAAGATTCTTTCAAAGATAATAAACAAATTTATTTATATTGTTTGTTTTATTTATGTTCTTGTTTTTTAAGTGAAATAATAATAATTTTTTATGAAAGTTTGAATATTTTTTTCATTTCTTTTCAACTTTACCATATGATTTATTTCAAACTTCAAACAACTCTCAGCTCCAAGAATCTCAGATCAGATAATTCTTTAATGTATAATTCTAAGCTCAAATGGAAAAAAATAGTATCAGACAAGAAATTAAAATTTCATCAAATCAAATAGATTTTAACTATAACATTATATTATTCCCTGTAAGCATTATACAGCAGCACTACATAGTATTATAATAATATAAATGAGATTATCAAGTCATGGATAAGTTCAGATAAAGAAGAAAATTCTGAAAATAAAATTGAATTTTGCATCATGGAAATATAGAAAATCAGATGAAACTCTTAAGTGGTTATAAAATGAATAAATGCAACAAATGTGTAACATAGAAGACAAAATGGAAGTTTATATCTCAAGAAATATTGAATAAAAAATGCCTGTGTTGTTTTACTAATCATTTATGTAAAATTAGAAATGAAATTTAGATCATTGATTCACAAAGTGTTGTACATGAAATTTTTCTAACCAATACATAGTTAGATTTTTGTACATATTAGTTTTAATTTATTTATATTACAATAAACTTTTTGTAATCTGATGTAGTCGGAATTATAATGCCAAACCATCACATCTGTCAAACTATCACATGTTTCTAGAAATTTTAATTACTTAATCAATAAGATTGCATAATTAATAATAAACTTGAAATATTATTACATATTTCTAATGTATTTATTTAAATATTGAAATTATATAACTAGTTTCTTATATTTTTAATTATGTTATATATATATATAAATATAAATAATTATGTTGTATATATATATATAACATAATTAAAAATATTAACTATTAATATAATTTAAAGAATTTTGGTGAAAACTAATGAAAATCTATAAAATAATGATAAGAAACTAGTTGTATAATTTCAATATTTAAATAAATACATTTAGAAATATGTAATAATATTTAAAGTTTCTTATAATTTGAATAATTATGATTAAATTGATTAAATTTTGAAAATAAAAATTTTATTTATCAATTTGAAGATTTTAATATATATATAACAAAATTAAAAATATAAACTATTAATATAAATATATATTTTATATTAATTTTACCAATGAATTTCTAAAATAATTTTAATTCACTGATATTTACTTAAAAACATGTTTCCAAACTTTCTGCATTTGCACTTCTTTTTTTCATAAAAACTGATCATCATCAATTTCTTATGAAAAAAGGGCCTCTCATTTTCATAATGCATTAATCTAATTTTATAAATTCTTTCTACTTGCAATTTAATAAATACAAAATAATATACCATATTTTGTATAAATAAAGTTCTTATACATAAAAAATATATACAGTGGTACTGTACCTCAACTTACAAACTTAATTTGTTCCTGGCCATGGGTCATTCAAAAGCTTTGTATCTTGAAACCAGTTTTCTATTTTATCTTATGGGAAATCAATTAATCCATTCCAGATTTAGAAATATTGAAAGTAATAAAAAAATATGCATTTGTATACAATTATTATTTTTATTTTTGAAATCTTTGGTTTTACATGCTTTGTATAAAAATATACAAAGTATATGACAGATGTGATGGTTGTATAAAAATCATCTTCTGTTAAATAAACAAAAATCAATTTTCTTGTGACTGGTTTTGTAGTTCGGGTTTTGATTTTGATATCAGTTGTTTCTTTTTATCTCTTATGCTTTAACTTGCATCATGAGTTAAAAATTAGTTAACAAAGAATTCAATATAACTAATAATTATTATGTAGATCTTTAATATTGTCAAGAATAGGTGGTCTTTATCATATTAAGAGTTATATATGCATATTTCAAAAAATAATTGATATTTTTATATGAAACTTCTAGAAAATATTTTATTAAATATAATATTAAAAAGCATCATATTTCATATCTCAAGAGTAAGTTCATATCTAGAGGCCAAAATGGGATATGAAAAAGTTTGTATCTCAAAAAATTCGTATGTAGAGTGGTTCGTAAGTTGAGGTACCATTGTATTTATTTATTATGGTGTAAAAATTTTTAATACAATTAAACAAATCTTATAAAAAAAAACAAAAAATAGAATACATGTTTAATATAACATAATATTTAATGTGATGGGTGGATTTGTTTTTCAGCATAAATTCTCTCAAATTGGGATGTCGTTGAAGATATTGCTATTTGCAATTCTTCAACGACATCAAGCTACTTGAAGCTGATGATGATTATAGTGATAATCAAAAGCGCTTCTTCAGAATAAATTTTACGTGTATATTATTTTGAAGTCTCCTTCCAGAGTGCTGATTTTGTTTATTACTTTTCAGCAGTGTATTGATATGCTTTTATACTTGCAATTCTTTTTCAATCACTAAATGAGATTGATATTTTGTCTTAAAACAGCTATGGCAGAAAGTTTCTAGATACATGGATATACATATTTATAATCCTTTTATTGATTCATTTTTTTCAACATCAATTTGAATTTATTTTTTGTTTGTTTTTCTCAAAAATGATGTTTTGTTAATTCTTGCCCACTTGAAATAGACTAGCACTCCTAGGGAGCACATCCCACAGTTTGGAAAACTGATTTAAATTTTATATCATTTGCTAACAAGTTATTTTATATAGGCAGTGTTTTTCTTTACCATTAATTTCTACTGGACATATATGAATTATTCCATTTATTTTACACTGTTTTATTACAACTATCAATGACTATTTCCAATTTTAAGCCAACATTTTCTCAAATTTAAAGAAATTTATTTTCATTCTTTAAAATTGTATTACGATTACACACTGCACAGTTATTACAGAAAATATATTTCGGCTTTTCGGCTCTCTTCAGTTCTAATTGGGTAATGAATTTAGTTTAAGAAGTTTGTTTAATAGTAGATTAATTAAATAACGGTAGTATAATACATAGATGTCTCCAGAAGGAAAGTGAGCTAATCCTATTGAAAATGTAATGTGAAAAAAATGACTTTAGTCATTCTGTATTTTAGCATTAATAGTAAGAAATGAAGTAAAGAGTTATGGCTGTCATTGTGGAAGACTATTATTATTATTATAAAATTTATGTAAATGTTTGGTTTAATTAGATCTGCGATGCTACTTAGAACTGAAGAGGGCCAAAAAGCCAAAATGCATTTTCTGTAATAGCCGTACAGTATGTAATTGTAATAAAAATTTTTAAGAATGAAAATAAATTTCTTTAAATTTGGGAAAATATTGGTTTAAAATTGGAAATAGTCATTGATAGTTGTAATAAAACAGTGTAAAATAAATGGAATAATTCATATACGTCCAGTAGAAATTAATGGTTTATATCATTTAGTTTCATTGATGCTATTGAAATTTATTTTTATTTTTTCATGAAATTCTCTAAACACTTGCATTGTTTTATATCAGATCATCAAGCCTAAATAAACAAAGAGTAATGGACTATCAGAAATTTATTGAATTTAATAATATTTTTTTAAATAGCAAATTTTTATTTGGTTCATAACTTAAGTAATATTAAATTATATAAAAATTTATTTTAAATTATAAAAATTTCTTTTTTATATTTATTGATATGTAAGGGGAAAAATATTTTAGATTTGGGAAGTGATATTTTAGATGAAGATTTGAGAGATTATTATTAAAATGAATGAAACTAGAAGATAGACTGATCTGAGTTAAAATAGTTTTTTCAATATAATCAAATTTAATAAATTTAATGAGAAAAATTTGAATATTTTATAAAATAACAGAAACATAAGTAGACTGGAATAGGATGATAATTTTAAATGAGAGGATGAGAATGTAAGTATAGTGTACCTTATATATAAATTATAGACATGAATATATATTTAAAAAATAAATACTGTATTTAATTTTTAAATTTTTTAAAAATTAAATTAAAATTAATTTTTAAAATATGAAAATTTAATTTTAAAGATTCTTCAAATAGAAGAATAAGTACTAATTTAAATGTCCACTTAATAAAAGAAGAATAGACTACATAGAAAATATGAGAAAAAATAAAAATAGAGTTTTATCAGTTTTAAAACAAATTGAAATAAGTTATTAGGTTTTAAAATTTTTTAAAAATAAGATATTCATAAGGCTCGGATAGATTGCAAATTTATTAGAACAGATATTTGAGATGTAAAGGATTTTAAGATTATTCCAGTGGAAATATTAAATGATCAATAAGAACTTTTATGATACTAATTCATATAGAGATTTACAAAGAGAATTTAAAGTTAAGTAAGATAGTTTAAAAAAAGAAAAAAACTGGATATCTATAAAATAGTACACTGAAGCAATTGTAAATGAGAGATGAGAATGTTTAGAAAATTGTCTTCAATAAAAAACATTACAAAGACAATAAGCAAAGACATAATATTACAAGAATACTAAGAATATTGGAAAATAATCCAATGTTTCTATTATTCCCATAATGAATGTATTTTGTCATTATTTAAAAAATTATAATTATTATTTTTATATTGTCAGTAAAAATTCTTATAACACATCCATTTGATGAAGTAAAATTAAGTAACTATCAAGAATTGATTTTCATGTTCATTTTGTATATAGCCATGATGATGACAGAGTGAAAGCATAAGATTATATTTTAGTTATTAACAACATAACATTAATGAATGAACTGAAAATGAATTTAGAATATAGACTTGAAATTCTGGATATTTATTAGAAAGAAAAAATCTTAGAATTAATTAGGAAAAAAACAAATTATATCAGATGAAGTTGCAGCTAGAAAGAGGCAATAAGAACTGTATCAACTTAAAGAATAATGAATTCGGTATTAAATCTAATATTAAATATTTTGGATACCATGTAAAGTAATGGGAAAATGAAGTGGATACTTCAAATATACTAATATAATTTGGAAGGAATATTAATAAAATATTCTATGATAAGAGAGTAATAACATAGGAAAGATAAATTTTACCAAAATGCAATTAGACCAGTTTTAAATATACTACTCTGACTTGTGAATGTTAAGTCATTAAGATATCAGACGAGAAAATTATTACAGAGAAAAAAATATTGAAACTAATTCTAAATATGACCAAAAAAGAAGACACAATGAAGATATTATGAAGAGGCTAAGAATGTTAAATATTTATTATATATGAGAAAATAAGGATCTTAACTAAAAAGTTTGATTATGTAATGTTAAAAAAATAGATAATAAATTATTAAAGAAATTATAAAAAGACAGAGATAATCCATGGAAAATAAAAGATATTATTTGAAAATGTTTACTTATTTAAATTTTTCAATTTGCATACTGATCATGTATACAGATTGAAAAATTTAATAAAGAGAAAATTTAAAAAAATTTTAAATACGGGAGCTTCCCAATCCTAGAAACTAAGTTAGATTCATGCAAATTGTTATAAAATTATTATGATAAAATTAAAAACATTCTATAAAGAGAGAATTTTTGTCATTTTCTGTGATAAAATAGTTCCAAAAACTGAAGCACTATAGCAAAAGTAGAGTTAGCACAGCATAACTCTACTTTTGTGATAAAAATTATCTACTTAATATATATCATTTTTCATGTATTTACTTGAATAAATTTCTTTAAGTAATAATATATAAAATTTACATTTTATTAGGTAATTATTTTAAAAAATACTGATCATTAAAAATCTAATATTGTAAATTTCTAAAATCATTCGAAAGTAAACACATTTTAAGATAAATAATTAAAAACCAAACATTTTGCTTGCAGATAATATCTATAATAGTTTGAGTAAATATACTAAAGATAATAGACTATTATTAAACAATCAAACTTGTCTGTTAAATTCTGCATATATAAAATCAATAAATATCAAATATTCATTGGTATTTAATTACATATAACAATGAATATATAGATTTTTCCCAATTATATGTTTTAGCTAAACTATTTATTCTAATTTTTTAAGTGATATGCTTATTATTACTATTCGTCAGTTTAATTTTCATTATAAATTTCAATACTTTGCTAATAAAAGTGGCTTAAATATTGAATCAAGTATATCTATGCTAATTCATAGTTTTTTCAGAATAAAATAATTACCGTATTTATTGTTTTCTCAATTTATGTTAAATATTTTTTATTTACAGGTATTTATTTTATTAGATATTATTTATTTTAAATATTCACATTCCATATCTAATAATTGATAAGTGCATATTAAATTTTCATTTTTAGCAATGATTAACCAGAAGAGGAATTTTAATTTGGAAGATAGCCATGAATACTCTCTATTATTGCAAGGTTAACTTCTTTATTTTTATAAGTTTGGCACATGATAGTTTCATTTAGATATATTATACAATCAACATTTTATCCTTATAATTCAGATATATGTAAACTAATATTAACTACTAATATCTTAGATTAAAATTTGTATAATTATTAACAAATTTTATAAAGTATTCACAGTAGCTACTTGGAAAAACACCATTGTCAAATCATTCAGCATTTCCAAATAGAACTTTCTAGTTATGAAAAAAATTAAATCAGGAAACAATGATTTTATTTTATAATATATCCTTTACTAACAATTATTAATGTGAATTTACAAGATAAAAATTTTTAAAAATATATTAATAGATGATTATGCAACACAAAATTTTATTAACAATCAAATATAAAAATTTAGTGGATTCTACAGAATATATGATTCACAAATAGTTTAATTATGTTAATATTATATGTGAAGATTTTGATTCAAAATTTTATTTAAGGATAATAAATAAAATTGGATTATATTATTATGAAATACAGAATATTATAAATAACAATTAGTTTTAATTAATATATAATTAGATGAATAAAATATATATTAAAATTCTATCTATTCTAATTAAGTATTCAATGTTAAAAATAGATATGATTTGAAAATATGGTAATATTTAATTAATTATTATATTATTATTATCAATTTTAATGTGTAATATATGTTCTATAATTTTTACTATTTTATTTTAAATATATATCTTAATTCCTATTCTTTTAACTCAAAAATGAGAATTTTATAACAAATTCTACTTAATGTCCTAATTATTTGATCAATGGCAAATCATTTTTTCAAATACTATACAAAGATGATCTAAATATTTTATATGAAATAAAAAAAGAATGTAAAAAATTTTGTATATTTTCATTATAGGTCAAATTTTAGCTGATAATATAATGAAATACTTTAATTAAACTTCAAATTCTACTAACCCATTGCTCTCAGCAAATCATAAATAGCTGAAATCCCGTTCCCACCTATCAGGTTTGTAATTCAATGCCATTTTGAGGACAATGACCTTCCAATTTATTATAACACAGCAATTCATTCAGAAACCACATTGATTATTCATGCCAGAGTTGAAATAGGTAAAGAGGTTAAGTTCCAATGTAATTTCTTACATTTGTTTTGTTGAGAAGGATTATGATTTATAGTTTATTAATATTTATAACTACTACTTTTAATCATAATTGTTCAACAATACTGTATATTAAGTGAAGAAATAAAATTTTCCACTCTTACAAAACAATAACAGCAGCAATAAAAATTTATTTAAATCTATTATTGCTTATAAATACTTTAATTTTAAAATTAAAATTTAACATACCCAGCTGGATAAGCAATTGTGCTAGAATTAGAATCAGAATCTAAAGCTGTTGTGTTGGTTACAGTCAGTCCCAATACTCTTTCAAGTTTCACCTGTAATAATATAAACTAAAATTATATAAACAGTACTATGCACAATTTTTGTCATATATTTCTAGTTAAACTTTTTAACTTCAATAAAATAATATAACTGCTATAAAATTTGAAAACTATAAATGATAATATAAAATATTGTATAAATATTTTACAAACAAATAAAACTTTTTAATTAATTAAATTTATTTTGAATCATTAAGTAATTGATTATTCAAAATTTCAAAGATAATATTCATCTTAAAAAAGAGAAATAAATAGAATGTTTTGAGATTTTCATCTAATGAAATAACAAATTATATGAATATCAATTATATGAAAATATTGAACAACAAATTATATTTATTTTATGCTTTATTTATGTTCTAATATTTAATTATTGTGATCTAAAGATATTACTATTATTATTTATATTAAATTTGATTTGGGTTTTAAGAAACTTATTCTTGTAAAATCAACATTTTATCATATATCTAGTAAAAATCAACATATTTACTTATTTGTAATTCATTCTATATAGTACTGTATTTGGGAATTTTACTGTAATCTATAACTCATTAACAATGATTACAGACAGAATGCATATAATACACAGATCATCTATTAGATTAAAATTAATATTAGTTAATAATATTGCTTATAATATTTTTCTTATAATATGTAGTAATAAAATTCAATCATCATGTTCATAATACAAACACAATAAGAAAGATGTTTATATTATAGAGTAGTAATTTTTAAAGTGTAAACAAAATGACTCTTTCTTCATTAATACTTTCAATCTTTTCAATTTAGATCAACATCCTTTATCTAAAAATGAAAGTACTAGCAAAAAATGTTATTTTGCTGTAATTATCAAAAGTATCACTAGTAAAAGCTCTATTAGCCAAGCATAAATACCTTACAATAGTTTTAAGATTTATATTTTTATGTGTGCACTAACTGCATTTAGAATTCTATAGATTCAGTAAAAAATCTTTGTAAAATAGTAAATCAAATATAAAGAAACTATTGTTGATATTCAACTAATTGTAATTTATTATTAATAAATTTTAGTTGGTAATTATAAGTTGGATAATAAATTTTCTGTTAAAATTTCATTTATCGATAATACTCTAATAAAATAATTAAAATTAGAGTATATAAACAGTTTCTATATGCAATATAAACTATTAATTCATAAATTTCAACAATATATTGTATTAAAAAATATATATACAATATATTTATATTAAAATAAAACTAATCAGAAGCTAATAATAATTTCCACAGGGCAAATTTATGATTAAATTAAATGAACTTAAACTTTTGAAATAGAGACCCATCAGCTGCATATTTCTACTACATGCTCTGATTCTCAAGCATATCTTTCAGTATCCCTTACAATTGTTTTCATTTACACAAGGCATTGCTAAAACTTCATTTCATAAGATGTAATAATGATTATAAAAGTTAACAAAAGAATAATTTTATTGTATTTGAATGCATTTAAAATGTTTAAATTAAAAATATTAGTAAAATCAATTGTATAGTTTCATTTCAATCTATTATTCTGTTTGCAGTCAAATTATTTAATAACAGTTTATCTTTTTTTATAAACAATAACTGAAATATATAATAAAATTATTTATACTATATAATTTTAAATTATAAATAATTATTGCTCCATCTTCATTTTTGAAATAATGCTGCTTTGCAAATAGTTATATTTATGTAAAAAAAGCATTACCTGATTATCTTTATGAAATCAGTTAATGCTTATTTCAAAAAATTCAAACATGACTAAAAATATGTATTTATAGATTGAATTAGGAATCATATGAATTATAATGATTAATAGATTTTGATGGTTAATTCATACTCACTATTATGCTAGAAGTCTCCATATTATATTTTTTCAAATATCAAAAATGATTTGTAAAACTGGAGATCAGGTATAATGTTCATTTTTGAATAATTCATTATATAATTCTATGCTAATTATACCATTATACAGTTTGTTTATTTAAAACTTTCTCAACAAAATTTTGGGAAATATTTTTGTATATTTCTTTTAAAGCAAAACAAGACAAAAATGTTATTTAAAGGAAGCTTCAGTTTTTATCAAACTCAAATAAAAAGAAAGTTTATTTTTCTTAAATTTTTGTTTAATTGCCTTTTCATTTTAATTTAAATGCAACAATTTTTGTTTATAAACTTATCTCCTTTACAGTTGTTTTTGAACAAAATAATGTCCAAATATAAGTACTGTACAATATTACGAAATATTTTTAGATTTGACTTATTAGAGTACTAGTAGCAAAATACTTGATTTTTATTTTAAATATTATAATTAATAAAAAAAGGCACCTTTAATATATAAATGGAAGAGAAAGTCAGAAAGATCATGCAAATGAACTCCTAATGCTATTGATTATTTATTATAATAAAAATTTCTCTATATCTTTATTTAATTAACAATGGTTCCCTTTGGACCCATCTTTTATATAGCAAGGAGGATTGCATGCTCCAGTGATCTTTCTGGGCTGTTGATAGCTCAACTTTGCTCTAATGGCCAGAAGTTAGAAGCACTGACAAATTGATGCCTGGGGTTGTT
>WUQG02424192.1:0-14906 GCA_011317285.2 Androctonus mauritanicus | reverse complement strand
GTTTATATGTTTATGCGTGTTTGTGTGCTTATATATTGGTGTGTATGTGTCTGAGACTGTGTGTGAGACTCAAACACAGTGTCAGACACGTGTGTGCGGCTGAGTGTATAGCTGAGTGTGTGTGTGTGTGTGTGTGTGTGTGACTGTTTATAATCCATTTTATGAATTTTTTTATAATTCTTTCATATCTAAATTTTGACGCAATCGATTGATCAACTTATAGATGGGAAAAAGTGATTAATCACAGTTAATTTTTTAATAAAAGCAAATTAGTTACTTTAATTAAAAAATATTCTTCATAATCTTGAAGACATTTGAATTACCACGAATCAATATTATATTTGTTAACATAAATTCATAAATTGATAATAAATTATACAAAATAAATGTATGTATGTGTGTATGTGTATGTGTGTGTGTGTGTGTGTGTGTTTGTTTGTTTGTTTGTTTGTGTTTGTTTGTTTGTGTTTGTGTGTGGGTGTGTGTGTAGGTGTATTCAATTCCAGCAATAATATAGTTAATTGATAGATATTACCAAAATTAAAACAAAAAATTAACAGTTGCTACTGTTATCAAGTTTTTCGCATTTGATCGGATATTGAAACTTCAGCGAGTATTAATTGATCGAATTAAAATTAGATAAAGAAAAAGAAAAGAGTGATTAAAAAAAAAATTAAATCATAAGAAGCGAAAAAATGAATAGTTAAAGAATAATCTCACAGTAATGTTTTGTAAATCTTCTATGACTTTTCTAGAGATGTAGTTGTTAATACGTCATGTTTTCTAGAAAAATACTGTTAAAAATATCAAAATAAATTTTGAACAGTAAGACATTATCATCAATTTATTTTTAGAAAATATAAAAATCAATTCAGTTGTTTGGATTCTCAAAGATGATGATAAATTTTTATCATGTGTGATGATTAATTATTATTATTTTTTACTTAAATAAAAGTTATTTTTCTTCCTAAACATTAGACTACTACGAAAGATTAATAGCGTAATTTTCTTATATTTTCTTTTGTGTATATTTTAATGGTTTAGTTTCATATTTTCCAATCGAAGAACTGTACAGTTTAATTTCCTTCTACTGATGCAGTAGTGGTAAGAAATGCGTTATAAATAATGATAGAATATTGAATTTTTTTTTATTTTTATTATTTTTTTTCTGAAACCACACTGAGAGTTTTAAAATTAGAAATTGATCTAATCAATTAATCTGACAGGAGAACAGCAAAAACAATTTTTTTTCTAAAAACAGAAAGTGGCTCAACAGGAAGATAATTGGAAATAGAGAAAGGGATTTATTTTGTTATTATTGTTTTTTAACCTTTTTTTAAAAACTGATCCTCTCTTTCGAGAGTCGGAAAAGCATTATTCACGAAGAAGAGAAAGGAAAAAAAAAGTATTAAGTTATTTTAATCGGTTTAGGTTAAGTGATAGAAAGTTTAAACTAATTCTGTCAGGTCTAGGAGAGGATTAAGAATGGTATCTTTTGTTTATGAGCGGCTTGAATTAATGCATCCTCAATAGCTGCAGAGGCGAGTATGAGATCGTTATTTGGATTTGCATTTAGAAGAAGTTTATTTAAGAAGGGTGTTTGTTACCTAAATTTGGTTGAGCGCTGTAAACTAATATGGATAGAATAGTTGGAATTATATTTCTTTAAAATTTATTAATACTTTAATTAATAATAAGTTTTAGCTGTTATGTGACCAAATCTTAGCATTAATTAAGTAAGGAGCTACTTGCAAATTTTGGATAATTAATTGTGTTAAATTTATAAAAGCGAGATGTAAATTGGTAGGATTCTACTTTGACTGCCTCGCGTTTTCGCATCTGACCGTAATGTGATGCGTCTATGAATACGGTAAAACCCCGTTTATACGTTCCTCACTTCTACGTTTTTCGCACTTCTACGTTGTGTTTTGTGCAATCTTTCGATTTTGCATGTAAAATCAACCCACTTGAACGTTTTCGCATTTGTACGCTATTATTTTTATTCTCCAGAGTCGTTTCGCCGCACTTATACATAAAATCCAAGTAATCTTTGCCAAACTTTTTCGACAAAGAAACAATTTGTTATACTGCACACTACATATCTTACGAAATAGAAAGTAGAATGAATACAAAGATAAAACCAAAACTAAAACTTATCCCACCAGTCTTTCTACCCACGTTATGTAACGTTGTTGTTACACTGGAAGTAACACAACGTTACATAAGATCAAAAAACATTAGTGATGACAAGATGTGTACAGTAGTTATGTATGAATGTAGTACTGCATCCAAAAAACAAAATACAGTTGATTCTTTCTTTATGCCAAAATAGCTCTATTTGCTCATCATGGTTAATTAAACTTCTTAATTTTAAGTTTTAATGTATGAAAAAAACATATGTAATACACTACATAGTTTAACTTTTTTAAATTTTAAGTTTTAATGTATTTTTTCAACTTTTAAAGTTAAGATAAAAAGTTTCACTTTAACGTTAATCTCACTAGAACATAATTTTTATCAACCCCTTCAAAACGTATAAAACGGATTCTACTGTAAAAAGTCACATTATAGCGCGGCTTAATGCTTGTCACTGTTTTCGTATTCTTTAAAATATGTGCGTGTGGCGCCGCGAAAACGCGAGACAGTCAAAACAGAATCAAACCTGTAAAATTTATTATTTCTGTATGGAGGAATATAAAAATCATTTAAAACCCTATCGAGAGAATCTTTAATAATCGCGTTTTGTTCCAACTACTTAATCGCTGTACTCGAATAAAACAACTATTTAATTCGTAAATAAATAATTTATTAGTATAAAGAAAACAGTTTTCATTAATTTAATCCGGGAAAGTACATAAAATTAATTATTTTATAAGCATTTTGGTATTTGAATCATTACGAAAAACATTTTTTCCGGTTTTCTGAATTTCCGAATTATCCATAATTTACGTGGGATTTTTCTTATTTTTCTTGTTTTATAAGGTAACTCGGGAGAAGACAAGAAGGAGGGAATATGAGAGTTTTGTGGTATTTCGTTCTCACGCCAACAGAAGATAGGACTTCTTGCAGTCTAGCGTGGAGGCATCCACGCTAGACTGCAAGAAGGTTAAGGCTAGACTGCAAGGAGTGTAAAGGCTGCTGTTGAGTGTAAAGCCTAGGCTGAAGATGAGTGTTGAAGGTAAGGCTAGACCTCAAGGAGTATAAAGGCTGCCTCACGCTAGACTGTAAGGAGTGTAAAAGCTGTTGTTGTGAATATTCCGTATTATATTCACTTTAATCCACGAAATATCACAAAACTCTCATCTTCCCCCACTCTTGTCTTCCCCGAGTTATCTTACTTTATTCATATGCTAAAATTTTAAGAAAAAAAAACACATTTTGAATAATTTATTATCGATTTATGAATCTATGTTAAGAGATATAACACTGATTCGTGGTAATACAAATGTCATCACGATTATGACGATTTTTTTCCCTAAAAAATAAATTATTTATTTTTCCACTGTGATTAGTCACGAAATTTTCTTTCCATCTATATAAGTTTGATCGATCGATAGCGTCAAAATTTAGACGTGAAAGAATTATTATAAAAAAAAATTCATAAAATGGATAATAAAGTAACAAATTACTTAATAAGTAAAGTATAATCAGAAAATTTTTAATGAAAGTAGATGTTTATTAAAGTAAACGAACCGGATAATTTCAATCAAAGGAAACATGAAAATAATTATCTCTTGATAACGAATACAAAAATGATTAAATTTTTCGTGATGAGACCTGTGACGAAGTAATTTTCTCCCTTATTCTGAATTTCGACTGTGCACTATGCAATTATCCTATCTGGAAAAAAATCTTACTTAAGTTAATTCTCAATTACTATCAGTGATAGAGAATAATGTTGTTCATGAACATAATTTGCACACTTTTTAAAAATATATAGAAAAATGTGGATACGTAATGCAAAAGTTAAAGAACAAAAACAAGAAATGGTGCGTAATTCGTTTCTTATCAAATTTTAATCATTTCTGAACTAACATAACAGAGAACATTCGAAACATAACTTGAATAATTTGCAAAAGAGTGCCTAAAATTAAACTTTTTCTAGATATTTGCAGTATTTGGTTCTGGAGAAAATTTTTGCTAGACAGAAAAATTGAATACTTATATCCATTTTGTATATAAAAATATATATATATCGGTTAGATGAATGCGTTGAATATATGCAGAAAAAATAATTTTTCGAGTTGTAAAGTAGAAAATAGATTTAAATATTCGATAAATGAAATCGGACACTTCACAGAGAGATATACAGTTTCAATCTTCTACGCCAAGGCTGGACAAACTACGATCCGCCACCAAGATATGTGCGGCCCACGATCCGTGCAAAAGTGCAAGATTTTTTCAAAATTTTATCACAAATGTGTTAAATAAAATAAACGAGCAACATAATTAATTAATTAAATTTAGATTTTGTATGCTAAATAGTCTCCTTTAAAAAATCTGGCATGTGCCCTATTCGATTTTCGGATACTTTTGAATATGTAAGATCGCATGGTCCTATTGGGGGCTCCAGATTTTGAGGCAGTAGCGGTGATACTACTGCCTCAAAATCTGAAGCCCTCCCACTAGGACCATGTGAACTTAGCGGGCGGAAAGTAAAAACATTTTTTTACATGAGGCCCGCTAGAGATCTTACAGAAGTCCGTGTGGCTCTCAGTCAGAAAAGTTTACATCCCTATTCTACGTTATCCATGTTTGTGTTTAATAGCAAAAAATTCTTACGACTAGTTAAAATTTTTCTTCTTTCAGAAGTTATGTCTATAAAAAGTTTTTAAAATAAAATAAATTTTTATGAAAAAAATATTATTATAAACATTAATTTCATTAACCAGATTAAATTAGAATTAATCGATTATCCAAAGAAATTTTCATCTGTAATGTTTTCGGTGTCTTAGAGAAGAAAATAAAGGATGTTTGAAGAACATCACTTTCCCAAATGACAATTCTTTCTCCCATTTTCTGCTGTAAAGGATTGTCTTTTCTCTAGCCGAACAACTTTTCTACTGAAAATGTTTCCACTATACACATTGATTCTTCTTTTTTCTTCTTCTCTTAAAACCTTTCTCGCTATTAGGCTATATTAACAATACCTCGCTTCAACTTGTGTAGAAAATCTATTTTTAAAAGAAAACTTTAAACATAAGTGACACTAATTACTAAACATTTTAAAAATGAGTATAAAGTTCTGCAAAAATTAATTTTTTAATCATTATTAAAATATTATTAATTACATTAAAACTGTCCATTTGTAACTCATAATTATGTTCAATTAAGTGTAATTTCTGCATGTTTAACACAGGAAATTGGTGCAAAAAACTTCTATGTCAGATATAAAAAATTGCAGAAACAATAAGAGATACTTTTCTCGCAAAACAGACTTTCTTGACACATGGAAACAATCTTGGTTTGGTAGGAAAGCAATAGCATTTTTTTCATGCTCTCGAGTATTAACATAAAAAGTATTTTTCTTTTTTATATTATCATAAATTTTTAGCATTTACATATAATACTAACAGACATTCCGGGTTCTGTGGGTAATATTTAATTATAATTAATTTTTTGCAAACCTGTATACAAATAATATTGTATGTATTGCTGTCTACAAACTCACATGCTCTAGGAGTAATTCAAAAAAAGCCATATGTTAATCGCTAACACTTAGTGCCATCTAGTGACACATATATCAAACGAAAAGAGAAATTTAAAATTTGATAACATTCCTTGATAAAAAATGGACGATCGCAAATATATTCCGAAATTGATGCTGACCACATTATTTTACCAACTAAAAATTGTGAGAATGATGCCATGTGTTAGACTTTTGTTTACTCCTTAGCATCATCTAATTATATTTAATGTCTATTGAATATAAACACATGAATTTCAATTCTTCCTCATCTCTTGTCCCGAATTTTACTCTTCTCTTGTTCTCTCTCCCCGTCCCTTTCCAGCCCTTCCCTCTTATTTGCATCCTCCTCTGGCCTTCTTACTTTTCTGGGACTGGTACCCGGAGAGGGGACAAGAGAAGTGTAAAGACCCCCGTTCTTACTCCTCTCTTGTTCTCTCTCCATCTCCTGGGCCTTACTCTTCTCTTGTCCCCTCTCCAGAGCTCGGGCCTTCTCTCTTCTCTCCTTTTCCTCCCTTCTCTGTTCCTTGGCCTTCTCTGAGAGAGCGGGGCTAGGAGACAAGAGAGGAATAAAGTCCAGGACAAGAGAGAGAGAAGTAAGGCCAGGGGCCTTTCCCCCTCTCCCGCGTCTTACATAGGCCTATATATAAAATCATTTATTTCAAGATTCCTTTATATATTTTCCCTCTTCTCATAATCATCATTTTCTTCTTCTCATATTCTTATTGCACTCTTCCGATAAAAATTATCTATATATATTGAATTACTTTTGTTTTAGTGTCATTTGCTTATTAATTTTATTGTTTGCTTCTCTTGATAGATTGGTTATTTCTATCACAGCTAGTTTTTCTTTCTGTAAGATAATCCTTCATCAGTTGGCAAGTCGGTTCTCGGTTGTCCAAATTTCTAACTGATAAATTATTTTCGTATAAGAAGATCGATACGCTATGTTTTAGCCTATATTCTTCAGTATAACCAGATTATATTATGAGGAATTCAATAAACGTTATCAAAATTCATTAATAGTTTAATTAATTATAAAATATTGAATTTTTAATGTTTTAATAATTCATTCAGAATTAATTTTTAAAAAGAGGAGAAAAGTTATCGACTTTTAACTAGATTGATAACTAAAATTATGTATTTGAATATCGCATGGTCTTATTTTTTTTTAATGGGAACTCGGATTTATTCTTAATTTTTAATGCTGCATCAACAATTCATGTCGCGATTCTATTAATTTTTTACATAGTAAAAGATTTTCTATTAAAAAAAAGTAAGTTTCCATAGAAAAGAAAGTTAAATTGATTTAATAAGAATATATTTTGAAATTATTTAATCTGCACGTATACTGTATAAATCATTGAAATTTTAATTATAGCTTTCAATCTTGGTCTTTCATAAACTTTTTTTTCTTTATTTTTAAGATATAATTCGATGCTTCAAAGGAAGAGGAATACAAAAACACGAGAATTAGCGTATAGAAATTCGAGAACAACTCTTTAATTATAAGTTTTATTGATTAATCCTTATGAATGAAATCTTTACTCCCATCAACAATTCATTACTTCCCAGATGACTTTATTCTTGATTATTTGATCTTTCTAGAAATTTTCTTTTCTTTATCACAGAAGTTATTGTATAAATATAATACGTATTCAGTTTCTTTATAATTCAGAATCGATTATCATAAGTTTTAGATAGGGAAAAGTTTGTTGTATTTTCTTTAATAAATTGTTATTTTTTTCCCCATCTTTTATATTCAGTAAATAGGATTTAAACATTTTTTTTTTTTTTCAATTTTCGACAATTAGCATCATTAAATATTTTGAATATTATAAAATATCTTTATGAAGTCTGTAAATTTTGGCTTAACCTTTTTGAATCACTCTGTATATTCTCCATTTGAATTAATAACATTCATCATCGTGAAAGCGTTACAAATTCATGTTTAGACAAGCTGAGACATGTTTGAACAAGTACAGTATAAAAAGCGGCTTTAATTTTGGGGTGACCTGATATTATTATTATCATTTTAAATATTAAATTCTCATTTTAAACACGAAAAAATATTTTTAAATTTTTTATTTTGAAAATCATTCAAATAAGAAAATGTTTGAATATTTTTCAAAATAAAAATTTCAAATTTTTTTCCATGTTTAAAATGAGAATTTAATATTTAAAATAATAATAATAATAATAATGCCCAAACAGATTACCTGCACAGACACAACACCAAGTAGCAAACAAAATACACCAAAAGGAATCTCTATTAAATAAGAATCTATTAATTGAGACTCTACTGTAATTAGATTTACTTTAAATTTTATACACTTGATATGAAAAAAATCATTTTTCTAACTGCAATTAAATGAACTTGCAACCAAACACAAATTAATAAACACACTCGCACCATATTACAAATACATACCAGACACAATCTTAGAAAACTCCACACACAAGATGTACTACGACAGAACAATCCTAACAGACATAACCGTACATCACAACAGACCACAGGTCATTCTCATAGATAAACAAAACAAAGCTACCTATATTAAAGACATCTCAATGCCCAACACACACAACATCCAGGATGCATTCACCCAAAAAATTAGCAAATACACAGAACTCTCATAAGAAATTAAGCGTCTTTGGGGAATGCAAAAGGTAGTCACAGTACCATCATTCTATCCTCAACAGGAGTAATTCTTCATACTCTACACAAAAACCTCAAAGCACTAGATCTACACCCTAAGACATACATAACACTATAAAAGGCATCACTACTAAATACATGCAACATAGTAAGAAAGTTTCTCAACACTGACACAGACAGACAGTTAATACACAAACTAAACATCACAAGTAGCTATATCTTGACTCTTGTCTGACATAGCACTTTGCTCTGGACTTATTCTGTGTACACTGATAAAGAACTACATAATAATAATAATCTAATAATCTTATCCATATTTCCATATATAATCTTATTCAAATTAATTATTTTATTATTATTTATTATTATTTTGTAATTCAGATTTTGTAATTTAGTTTTTCCATAGATCAGTTATTATTAATTATATTTATTAGTTATAATTTGAATTAATTAACTTATTTATACAAATACTTTTAAACAGTTAACTAATCTTTAGAAAAACTAAATCATCTGAATTACAAAATAACTGAAATGTACGCAAAGTTCTTTTTAAACAAATATAAATTGACAACATAATAAAAATTGTGTAAGTACAGTTGACTATCAAATAATGTGGATATATTCCATGTTATATAAATCAAAGTTATACAAGGCACATGAATCAATTATCAAAACATTAAAAAATATGAACATTTATTACAATAAATAAATTCTAAACATTCATAAATATGGCATTTTAAACACACTATATAAATATGATCACAAGCTATATAATGCAGCATTATTGAGTTAATATCAATTTCATTGTCTACTACTAACAAAAAAAGATCAAAGTGATCAAAACCTTTTGAATTAATCCTGCCGAGTTCTGGTTTTTTAGCATTTTTTATTTTACATAAAATTTGGTTAAAATTTTCAATACAAGTTTGATTTTAATACATAAAACAAAATAAACTGAGAAATGAAGTTCTTCATGACCATACAATAAAACAAGTTAATTTGCTATGGAATAACACCAAAATTATTGAAAACATAATTATAAAAATTAAATCAAAGAAAAATGATAATTAGTGAAATGTGTTCTAATTGTTTATATTATTTTTTAAATATATCAACTGAAGAGTTACAAAAAGTACTTCAGGAACTCTATTTAAGACTATTTGATCTTAAAATGCATGATTTTATTCAACTATATTAAAATCCTTAGCCACATTACAAGTTATGCTTTTTTCGAGTTTAACTTGTAATGAGTGTTTGTCAAACACTATTACAAGTTTGTTTAGGTTGTTATTAAAAATACCAACTATTTTTATATTAATTCAAAGGTTTTGCTTATGATTTATTCAGTTTATTTTCTCCATTGATTTTATCCATATAATTTCCAATAGTTTTTGATTTTTAATACATTGCTTTTCTTCACTTGAACTATATAAGTAAATAATAATAACTGTAAACAGCAGTTGTGTTCAACTTATATCAAAAAAAGCTTTAAGTTGAACACAACTGCTGTTTACAGTTATTATTATTTACTTATATATATCCATATAATTTCTAGGAAATTGTTTCTTTATATATATTTTTGTTTATTTTATATAATATCCTTGAGTTTAACTTATTATTAAAAAAAAAAGGGCATTTTTATCTTGATATTAAAAAATCAAAATTTTCAAAAATTATTCTATTGTTATTAGGAAATTTGAAATTAACACAATTCAAAATTTCTTAAAAATCATTCAATTAGTTTTAGTTTTACATCAGATCTAAAATGGTTACCTCAATTTATTTTAAGAATAAAAATATATTTCAAATTATAAACTTTGTAATTCTTAAATCTTAATATAATTTTTCTATAGATGATAGAAGTCTCTTAATTTTTATAAAATTTGAAAATTTATTTCAAATTACAAAGTTGGATCAAGGGGCAGATCTAAACAAAAAATATTATCAAAATGTGACCAAAAGCACATGCATGATTAGTTTCAATCTGATATCAAAATATCTTTTTAAATTTTGATATCAGACTATTGAGTGTTTTCATGATTAAACAAATATTATATTAATATGTAACAGTGATTTTTTTTATAAGTTTTTTGAAAAATGATAACTTTATACTATACTTATTAATGAAATATTCTATTTCAAAATTTCCTCTGTTTCTAAATTAATTCATCAGCATATTTATTTCTATTTAAATTATATACTCCCAACTGATTGAGTACTCAGGTAATGAATTTCTCCAGATAATCTGTAAAATATCCCAAAAAAATTGGAATTATGGACAATATACATTTAATATTAAAAATAAATTGCATGCATATATATATTCGAATATAAGCGATCCATGTATAAGTCAACCCCCCCGACTACAGAGTTTAAAAATTTACAAAAATGCGAAACCCAAGTATAAACCTAGCATTTAGTGACTTAAGCATTTAAAATTTTTAAATTCAATAAAGTTTTGAAACCGTTAAATTAAGCAATCTTTGATTTTTAATTATTAACATATTAATGTCATTTGCCAAAATAAATATTTTATTGAAACTTAAAAAATATATATATATAAAATAAATTATTATAATACAAACACCAGTATATTCAATTTAAAAGATAAAATTTTACTTTTACCTTGAAGTGATCCAGCACAGCACACCTGCATAAGATACTTGCATTATTGTCGAGAATTTCTGCATTGCCTATCTGATGCACTTACCAATATATAAACACAGATTGGAATTGGCAGTGTGACACTCAATTGCTTCAGATAAAGTAAAATTTTACTTTACCTGAAGTGAGATTGATGTCAGCGAACGTTATCGTTAGAATGACATAGCTTCAAAAAATATCAAGTTAACGAATAGTAATAAATTTTCATAATTTACATAAAAATATTTTCTTTTTATTGTTGTTATTGAATAACTTTTTTTTTTCTTAAAAAATTTCATATTAAATTATCACAATAAAAATTTCATTAGAATAATAACATTTATGTCACACAGCTCCCAAGAGACTGTTCGAAGTTTCATTTTCTCTTGCATTGTATTTTGTCAAGTTATCATATTCAAATCTTTGATCATATTTTAAAATGAGTGGATCATCTTAACGATGATGTCATACATCATTAGGATGATGTGTGCAATGTGATTTCTAGACATTAAGCATGTGATTTCGAAGTTTTGATTTTGCTTATGATGAGCTTTTTTGATAGACTACAGTTATTTTCCAGTACAGATTTTAAATAATAATTATTTTTTCATTATTTTAAACATTATTTTATTTACTTTTTAATCTATTTTAGTTAAATATAATAGCATTTATCGATTATTAGTGAATGGATTAAAACATTCTTAATTAATAACAACAAAAAATAAATATATTTTTTCACACAAATATGAATCCTAGGTAAGTTTCTTGATTCATTGTAGAGAGTTTTCACATTGCATCATAATGGGCAGTGTGGCATCACCTACCTGATTATGGTATAAAGACACACAGGTTGGAGTCAGTGGCGCAATGCACTCGATCACTTGAGGATAATATAAAATTTTACTTGGTATTGTATTAAATGAATTATTGCAAAATTTCCTTCCTGGTCTTCAGGAGATGTTCAATAAGTTATGGTTTTGCATATTACTTCAATTTTTCCAGCCAAAAAAATGTTGATTTTTTTGACCCGCGTATAAACCGACCCCCACTTCATAAATATTTTTTGGGAAAAACCTTGGCTTATATATATTAGTATTTACGGTATATTCAAATGTTTTATAATTTATTGAAAAGGGAAACAAGGAAATTGGTTTATTTGTAACAACGAATTATTGCAATATTTGTAATTTTTAATTTGATTCTAATTTTATTGCCAGTTATTTAAGCTATAATAGAAAAATTAATCTGGGGTGTTAGAAAATCTTTCAATAATGCATTTAAAATAAATCATTAATAATTAATCATTATTTCAGGATTTTGGATTTTCACCAGTTAATCTGCAATCTGGATTGGATTATTTCAGACTGCACATTACATTGCATAATTTAGTAGATTTTCACTTATCTGGTGTGATCAGTGAAAATCTACTAAATTATATATACAAAATATACTTATCTGTGCTACAAAGATAAATTTAGAAACTATTAATTACATTATTTTCAGAAGTAATTAAATTTTGATTTTTCAGTACTTTCATTAAAATTTCATAATTTTATTAATAGATATAATTTTATAGTATTGAAATAAGTCATACTCAATTATCTATGAAACTATTTTTCATTTAAATTAAAATAAATTTATTTTTTAATAAATTATAATGACATTAAGATCTTATTAAAAACTGAAAAAGTTCAATGTTTATAATAATAAAAAACTTCTAATTTATCTTTTATTGTTGTCATCAATATTATATGAAGAAAAATTTCAAAGGTCTAATAATAAGTTTAAAACATGACTGACAGCAACTTCCAACACTAGTACAATGCAGTACTTCCCTGCAATGCAATGCAAACTTACACCGACCATTCAATTAAAGAAAACTTGATGTTAAACCTAAGAATTAAATCTGATCTATGGCACTAACCTATCACTTTACAAGTCATTAAAGATGAAGCAGTTGTTATTAAACAATTAATTAATAATGTTTCTATAAATTAAGGAACAAACAGTAAAATGGCAATAATTTTTAAACTGTAGTTAGATATATACAAAATTAATGTATATTACATTGATGCAATGCTGAGAAAGAATAAAATAAGCAAATTATTTCTGCAGTCCTTAATATATGCAAACCAGTTGCATCATAAAAATTGCCATGTAAATGTTACTTACCAATTCAAATTTGAGATGCAAAAGAGGAAAATCCAAATAGCAGAATTTTTGAATATGGCTTATAGACATCATTTAACCAATAAATTGAGATGGAAAGCAATTAGGACACTAGATGCAAGTCAAAATCAGGCAAAGTAGCCAGATAGTTAAATGTTAATTGCACCATAGTTCACAAGCTGTGGAACCAGTTTTAAAATTCTCAAATTGTATCCTGGAATTATAGTAGTGGAAGACTAAGGGTTACCAATGTGATGGATGATCAACATTTTCAATCATCAGCTCAAAGGACAAGAGTGCTACTTTAACACATTTGATATGCCCCTTGCTGGCTATAGAAATGCTGGTATCTATTTCCACTGCACAGAAGATTTCATGAAGGTGGGATGTATGTTAGGCAACTACTAATGTGCATGCCCTTTATCCCCATCACAAAAGAGAACATTTGAAATTGGCAAGAACTGAAATCTAATGGAAGGTCTATACACTTTTTATTTATGAATCCACATTTACTTTGCAATGTGATTCCAGTCACTCTAATCTGAAAAGAATCAGGGACATGTTAATTTCCCTCTAATATTCAAGAAAAAGAAACTCATGGTGGAGGTATCCTGAATGGTTTCAAGTGGCATTTCATTAGGCAGCTACACAAATCTGTATATGCTTCATAAAAGAAAAACAAATACAAGAAGGTATAGGAATGAAGTCTTAGAACTATTATTTACTCTATGTAGGCACAATTGGAGATTACTTTATCCTACAGAACAATAATATTCTACCACACCAAGCCACAGATGTGGAATTTGCAGATACCACATAAGAAATTATCATCATTTTATCTTTTTTTTGTTTCATTATTATTTAATTATTATATCATCAATTATATCTTTATTCAAATAGATTTATATTATTATTTCACTTACTATTCAATTGTATCATTCAATTTACATATGAATTTAATCTTATATAAATTTATTGTTATTATTATTATATCTTTATGTAATCTTATTAAATTGTTTTATGTTTTCTTATGTTTTCTATTTACTAAAAAACCAATGAAATAAAAGTAAGCTCTTTTTAAATCTCCCATGTCAGATATTGTTAATTTTCTTACATAAAATAAATATAAATTAAGAATTATCTTCATTCAAGAACCAATATAGTGAGAAAGTCAGACTGTGAGAACAAAACTAAAACATTGAAGATATAAACTGTTGAGCTAATTTATTCGATCAGGAGACAAATTATGATTTGGGTGTTAGTTCTTTCTTTGGAGAGAGTATCGGGAAAATTAAGAAGAGACCAGTATAGCAGAAAAATAAGAGAAAATGATAGAACCAATTCCACCAGGATAATAAGACTCTAGTCTCCAATTTATCAGAAAATGTCCAACTCTTCCAGGTACATTGATCAATTGAGGAAAGATATTCCAATCCATCTGATCCTGCAAGACAGTCCATGCCATTTTTGTTAAAGATCATTTCTTTGAGCTTTTTTCCTAATTGGGAACCAAATAAATACAATTTTGAATAGAAATAGGTACTATAATTTTTCCATACACATATTCTCTGTCTAATCTGGATCTCATGCATACTTATCTGTACTCAAATCATTCTAACATTTGCAGATCCCCACAGTGGGATAGCAATACCTTAAATATCAAACTAATATTCATATGGATTATTGACCAATCAAGGTCTCCTGATCTTAACCCTATTGAATATGTCTAAATATGTGAGATGTTCCTCA